>JAQJVK010000007.1:55495295-55608713 GCA_035578135.1 Flexamia atlantica
TGAAAATTACGTCATCTCAGCATTTACCCCCCCCCCCCCATCCATGCACATCATTCTAACGTCAATTTCAATCTAAACCCTTCCCCCCTATTTCCAGGTGACGTAATTTATGGACGGCCCTAACCCCCTCGTGATTGTTCTGAGTTGTTGACCCCTCCCGACACAGAGCAGCCCATGCAACCAACCCTAAGCCCTTTGTTTCGCGCGGTGTCACTATGACAACATTCCTTGTGCTGCCTTAATTTGGCTACTAACTAGCGTCAAAGGGAATGAAAATGTCAAAACAAGTCATGTTTACAATAGGACTTTGTTAAACCTTTGAAATTTAGTCGAAACAGTGACCTATTTTACGTGTAATACAATGTTTTTTACGTGTTATGTTATTCAAAGTGAACCTTTAAAACAAAATATGTTGTGAAGTTTCAAATTTTTTGGATCTACGATTTGATTTTATAATTAACTAAATTTAAATCAATCCGCTTACATTTTTAAATTGTATTTTTTAAGTTTACTATAAAAATATTCTTTTAAGACCATAAACAAAAACAGTGCTGTAAACCCATGAGCACTCTTTCTGCAGAATAAATACGCCACTGATGCAGACACGAACATACAAAAAGGAAAACAAAATGACCTCAAGCTTTTGTTTTTAAATATAATTACTGTCTATGTAAAAAACCCTTACTCTCATTACACATATTGCCTAAATAATGTCTAAATTATGCTGATAGAATATAAGCTCTAAATTATGCTGATAGAATATATAGAATAATAAGGTTATTATTTCGCGTCCGTGTATTATCAGTATTAATGACAGACTGGTGGTTTGAATGTAATATTTACTAACTTGATCTGTTTTCTATAGCCTATTACGCCTGACTTCTAATTAATTTATTGCACCTTAATAAATGTTGGTTACGTATGTTGTTACAATGATAACACCTCTTTTAAGCTAATTCAATTTTACGCATTTTCAGGTTTTACTTGACTTTTACTTCTATAGTGTTTGTGCTTCATAATTAACGATAACGACACTCTCACGCACGGGCAGTAGCCTATGTGAGGGGTATTTCATATTTTAATAGTCATTTTTATGTAATTATTTATTTTGTTTGCTAAAAATATTAGGTTAAGGAAAAAATGGCATGTAAACAAAAGAAAAAATTGTAAAGTAGACAAAATGACTTCCTTGTATATTTTGTACCAATTATTTTTGAAATAATGCTGCTTTGATTTGATTTGATTCAAAAACGTGCTGTCAGATCAATTGCTAATGTTCACTGTAGGACACATTGTAAACCGTTGTTTAAAGAATTTAGAATAATGACAATTACTGCTTTATATGTCTTTTAGTGCCTTATGTTTGTTAAAAGATAGTTAATAGTTCTATCCATCATGATTTTACAAGGCAAGCTCAATCTTTGAGAGTTAATCAGTGCAATTATAAATCTATAAGTATAAAAGAGGAGAGTATCTATAGTATAAATGCTATATATATATAGCATTGGTAAACTCAGACACCGCTAGACCGATGACCACAAAACTTAATAGATACATGTGGAATTTCATGGAGTATGTTTATACACTATCAATTTCGTGATAACTTTCAGGGCTTAGCCCTGGGACTGTCTTAAAGGTACCCATGTCAGGGATTTTGAAAGCATTTGAGTTACATTTGTTTACTAACAAAACATATGAAAGTAAAATTTAAAACAGGTGATGTAAATTAATGGCATTTCTTTCTGCTATTTAATTGTATTTGTTTACATGAAGATTTGTTACTTGGTGCTAGGTGGTTAGTGAATTAGACATTTGCATTTTTTCAAAGTGCAATACACTATATAAAATGCTGGTATGTAGTATAACATAGAATAAATAACTGATTACTGGAGGACTCCAGTGTTCAATGATCACTTATACTTGAAGGAATTCTTTTTTATGACAACTAACTGCTATTTAAAGAGGATGAGTGTGCTACTGTAAAGAATTAATTTTATCTACAGCACTTTAAAAATTGCCGGGACGGCTCATTCAATCTTTTTGTTCAATATAGAGTCTAAAAACGTAAGACAGCACTTTTTAATAATTTCTGGAGTTGCATTGTAATTTTTTGTTCAAGGTACGCCCTAAAACCTTAAGAAAATGATCTTTTACAGTGAATAAAATTTCAAGCCATGTTCTATGTTTCCTCTAACACGTATGCCTTCATAAGAAATAGAATTTCTAATACGCAGGTCTGCTGCGACGGAGGTGCATAATACAGTTCTAATTAAGGGTAGCATATGCGAGCAGATTCAAAGTGCTGTCGAAAAAGCCAAGGGTGCCGTTCCTTATATTGTGCCCCATGATCATCATCAGGGCTCAGGTACCGTGCGTTAAGCAGAAACGACCATAAATGCTTCTCGGCGTTCATCTCTGTAAATTGGCCTCTTGAGTGTGTCAGCACAATCCTCTTCACCTGATAGCAAGATCGACTGGACAGCCGATACAAGCAAAAAGCACTTGCAAGAGGAAGAACCGCCGATATTAGGCATGAGCCTACCCTGGGCAGCAACACCATTTGGGGCTTTGTTGGTGGGGCGTTAGATTTGGTCACATTTTTTATATATCCAGGCACTTTATGCAGGAATAGAATACCCCCGTCGTAGCAGACCTGCGTACTAAGAGCGAATTTCTAAAAACGTTTTTTGCTTTATGAAAGTACATTTGATATGTTCAAAGAAGTAGATTTCACAACAAGAAAAATAAATGGGAAAGCAAAACTATATAATTGATGGGTGATAGGGTAGGTTTAATTTTAATCGTGAGCGAAGCCACGGGTTCTTCTAGTCCACTATAAATGGGTTCACTGAGTTTGGTAAAAGAATCCACGATAAACTACCTGCTCATATCAAGAAACTTAATGCTAAGTGTTTTAAAATCAATTTGAAAAAACTATTTGATTGACTTGTGTCCATATAGCATTAATGATTTGTAATAGGCCTAATCTAAATACTTTACAATTTGTATTATTTGACGATGTCATACATTGTAAAATGTTCCGACAATAAAGAATCTTGAATCTTGACCTTCTTATATCCTCCTAATAAATAAATAAAAACAAATATATATATATATATATATATATATATATATATATACCGGGTGTCTCACCTAAAGTGAACCAATAGCTAACTTTTTTATTATAACTATGACAAAGAACTTCTTATGGGGCACTTCTCTTAATTTTTAACGCTGCTTTTTGGAGTCACTTCGAAATTTAAAAATATGGCCGCCATTTTCCAATATGGCGGACAACTTCGATTTTTCTTATGGAACACCCTATATTTTAGGGCGTTTTTGGATTTTACGCTTAGTTATAGGAACTTTTTATTCTTTCTCATTTTTTCCTAAACTTAATGGTTCATTAGATATGAGCAGTTAAAGTTTGATTTTTCCCCATTTAAAATGCATTGTGACCTTTTTACTGTGCCATCCCATGTATTCCTTATGGAGTAAAATCATATTCAAAATAACACATTTCCACGCTAAAATCTCGACCAAACGTTATTTTATGATTAAATATCAACTAATCTAACATTTTTAGGCACTTTTATTCTTTGGCATCTTTTATTAAACCCAACCGTTTTCGATATACAGACTACCAACAATTTCCCAATGCTTTTTAAATGGGGAAAAAATATAACTTAAACTGTTCATACCTCCTTAACCATTGGTTTTAGGAAAAAATTATAAAGAATAAAAAGTTCCTAAAATCAAGCGTATAATCCAAAAACGCCCTTAAATATAGAGTGTTCCATGAGAAAAATCAAATTTGTCCGCCATATTGGAAAATGGCGGCCATATTTTTAAATTTCGAAGATACTCCAAAAAGCAGCGTTAAAAATTAAGGGAAGTACCCCATAAGAAGTTCTTTGCCAAATTTATAATAAAAAAGTTAGCTATTGGTTCACTTTAGGTGAGACACCCGGTATATATAAAATATGCAATAAATGATAAGAACTGAGTACCCTTTGTTAAATTTTATTTCCAACCGACATGTTACGAGATCTAAGCCCAATATTAAAGTTTTTTTAATTACATAGTTGGGTTAACAGTTTGTAGATAGTAAAATTATAGGAAGTAAATAACAAAATTAAAATGAATATATGTGTGAACAATATTAGTAAAGTTGGGAGTGGTTTGTATTATTCTATTTCATTTCTGTTTTTATAATCCATATATTGTGAAAAATTGGGTTATTGGAATAAATTTGAGTATTCAAGACACTGTTTGGGTTTTCTTTATGTTTCAAAAATATATGAAACTCTAATTATCTGAAAAACAAGAAGAGTTCCTCGTTTTAAATAGTTTACACTGCTCAAGAGCGTACCAAGAATACATTTCAAATATATGCTGGTACCAGAAAATTTATTTACAAATCAAGGAAACCTTCCGCAGTTTCAGCATCCTTATTTTGTGGATCAGGCCTGTATATGACGGAGGAGACCTCGTTTTATGCCAAGACCCTACACGACAAACTCACCTGGGATTTCCCCGCTGAAAACAAATCCGGGAGAACTGCATATTGAGGGATTTTATTTATCAATTTCATGGCCGTAGGGTCCAAATCCAATCCAAACTCCAATAAGCAGGTTTACTAAAAGAGCCGGGCTTTGAAAACCGCTCTGCAACTTTTAACAATTCTAAAGTGTGTTATTTAATTTGATCAACAATTTATGAATCGATTAGTGACGTCGAATAAATAAACGAGTAATTACGCAGCACGCTGAAAGGACTGAGTGAATTACAATTTTGGTGCTTGAAGTGTTTATTTTAGACCTAGCAATTATATTTTTTGCATTATGCCCCCTTTGAATGGGGATGGAGCTTTGATTTATTCCCCTAACTTTACATACTAAGCTATGTCAATACTTACATTTACAATTGGGGCATACATTATCCTTGTGGGACCCACAAACCTCAAATCTAGGACATTTATCCACTTTACAGGTAATTCGATTTTTCCGCCCAATGAAATTGATCCTTACCCAAATATTTGACAGATAAAATAATAAATATCAAAGTTAATATTTTTCATATTTTTGTAATTTCATCATTTAAAATATGCAGCCTAGATATGATCATTATATGCTGTTCACAAGTTCAATTGCTTAGCTTAACGACATATCCAAATATTAAACAACCGGACAATAAAGACCTAGTATTTTAGTAGTTTTAGTAGTTAGTATTTTTGGCCTATCGTATAATTTTATATTTAAAAATGTACGGACTGGATGGAAATAACATGAACCATTCACACATGCACTTGCTTAGGTTAACAACATACCCAAATATTAGACAGATCTGTTAATAAAGAGAACAATTAGTATATTTGTCTATTTTTGTTATTTCATATTTTAAATGATATAGGGTAGATATGATTAGTATATAATATTTAAAAAATTCACTTACTTAGCTTAACAACATATCTACTAAATATTAGACAAGTCGGACAATAAAGACCAAAGTTAATATTTTTGGCAAATTTTAAATTTAAAATATATAGGGGGCTGGGAGTAATGTATACCATTTACAAATTTACTCGCCAAGGTGAACGACATACCCAAATGATAAATGGGTTCAAGGTCAGGATTAGGCCAGTGTGTAAAAACTAGTCCCCACAATAATAAAATTTGCCGGAGAAACCCCTACCAAAGTGGCGTAAACCCAGTTCTTTTCCTCTACAATGAATTTCGAACAAAACGTTATGTTATTTTGTGTTCAGTGGAAAAAGGCTGACAACAAAAATGCACATAAGAACTCTGTAAAATGAAAACGTATATCTCATAATTTCCACTGAGCACCAACATGATCGGCCTTCCGCATTGAAATGATCTCTGGGCCGATATCAACTTTGCTTATCAGAACTTTGGCAATACTAGAGCAAAGCCTATAGACGCTCCTGGCAAAAGAGCTCATCACATTGCTAAACCCGGCAAAACTTTGATATCCTCTTCACTGTTATAATCGACATTTAAAATCTGTTGTTCGGTTTTATTCGATAAGTCACTGAAAAAACTATTTCGAAATTCGACTCCAAAATTAAAAATTAAAAGATGTCAATACCTAAACTATCTCAAGCAAAATCAATTGTTCGATCATTATCGCCATAACATAACTTTATAACGTGCAACTTGAAAATACTGTAGTTTCATTCCTAAATTAGGGCACACTTTACGTGATGTAATTTCTTTCATTATTCTTTACCTTTCACATTTCATCAAACAAACCAATTTAGTCTGCTTATCAGTAATCAATAACTTGAATCCCTCAATTATGAAAAGGAGATGCAAAAAAGGGCCAGTGCGCTTCCTCCTTTTCGTCGTCTCTTACGACAAGCAGGGGATACTGTCGGATATCTACCACGGCCCAACACGGGGGACGCAATAGTAATAAAACTATAGTTATCATATGATTTTTTTAAAACTAATAGTAGTTTATGCAACGATTGTATAATGAATGCCTTTAAGCCACGAGTGAGATGTAAGTTAGAACACGAGCGAAGCGAGTACAAAGCATAATACAATCGTTGCATACACTATTTTATCTACGACCAACAATATACGACAAAATTTCCCACGAAGTTAAACAAAACTCATGACTTTTACTAATAATGGAATAGGTCAACCAAAATTTGAGGTTAGGCAAATAAGCAGACTGAACCATGAATCGTTGTGGAACAATCAGCTGATAGGATAAGTTAACTCAAACGTGAATCGTAATGCAACAATCAGCTGATGTGCGAATTGCGTAATTGTTATTATGACACTACTTTCGTCAAATTCCGAGCTCTCATTGGTCTAGAACCAGTACTCTAAAGTGACTCCAGTACTCTAAAGTCGTCATTAGAGTACTGCTTAGTTTTTGGTGTTTTAATGTATATCAATATAATGTTTATTGTAATACCATGATTGGTGCTTATTGCAATGGTTGTAGATAAAAGATATTTAAACATTGGCTTTACAATCAACTTTGTGAGATTTACGATTGACTAAGAGATCCAGTTGCTACATTACAATCTTTGTGATTGAATTTTTGTCGTAAAGAACGACAGTAAACGTAGACTGTAGAGGTGGAGAAGGAAACGAAGTTTAGCTTCAAATCCTCTGAGTGAGAAAGAGTGAAAGAGAGAAATAACTCATAAGCTGGAAACCCTTATTGTTTACCTACAATAATACACTGTCGTTTTTAAGTACTGGACAGGATTCATAGGTCTTGTCATTAGTTGAAATCAAACGATATTGAAGATTTCATGTTTTTGAGCATCATTATCTTGTACTCAAGATTTTTTTCCTTATAAACCTTGACTTCAAATTTAATGATATTTATCTAAAATGTTAACGTGATGGTTTTGTTTTACACTAAGAGTTAGTTATCCATGTGTTAATTAATGCTTATTTAATTTTCAGTTACTAGCAACTACATCTGTAGGTTTACCGTAAGTCTTATAACATGGCATTAAGAAACACATAATACTAATACATAACGATATTTTATGAATGAAATACTGTATGGGTATGTTTCATAACTCATAAACTCCATTCAAAAGCTTCAAATTTCAAGTTTTATGATTGCAATAGTGGATGAAAATAAAAAACGTCTTCGGCACTTTATAAATATATGTACACTTATACTGTATTTTACATTCAAGATAGTAAAAACACAAATATTGGAAAATGGCGATCGATTTCGATTGGTCACACCAATCATCATCAGGCCCAAGGAGGGACTGATGATGATGATTGGTGATTGACCTGATGATGATTGGTGTGACTAATCGAAATCGATCACCATTTTCCACTATTTGTGTATATTTACCATATTGTATGAAAATATAGTATAAGTGTAATAGTAGTCTATATTACGTTACTAGGCCGGAAAGTACTGTTTTGCTACACAAGCATGGGATTTTCATGCGAGTACGGTCAAACCTCCCGGCCGTGTGACGTACGATACTTTTCATCATAGTACTCAGAAAAAACATACTTTCAATCATAACGTAGTCCTTGCATGAACCAATACGTTTCTTAATCCTTCAAACCTACCCTATGACAAACAGAACAAACATTTGCTAATTCTGCCAGTGCTGCCACTACATTCCTCTAAAAAGTAACCCATAAACAAGCATTAAACGTCGATTTGCTGCAAATCAGCTGATTGTTTACTTCCGTTTTTCCTGCCTAGAACGTCGATGGGTAATTTTCGAGACAACACAAAGGAACCGAAAACAGGTATTTTTGTGTTAGTATGATGAAAATATATTTTAAAGTGTTATAAGACTTTTTTATTTACATCCAGTGAATACAACAACACGTATCATGCTATTAATTGCAATACGTATACTTGTGTATTTATCGAAGATCGGTCGAAGGGTGACAAACTGACGACATGAGGCGCTTAGTGCCTAGTGTCGGTACCGGAGTTTATGACACTTGTTATCAAGTTAAATGAGGCTGGAGATAAGCGCTTGCCGAGTTGTGACACCAGCTTATCACCTGTCGCTGTCGCCGCCTCATCACATTCTCCCCGAGGATTTGTTATTTTAACTTTTGAAATTTTTATCTTTTTACGAAGTAGTTACTCTAATGGAGAAAAATTCTAATGGGGAAACATGATGGTTTAATCTATACTATTATAAAGAAGAGGTTGTGTCTGTATGTATGTATGTGGCAAGTGAACTCGAAAAATACTGAACCGACTGGGTTGAAATTTCAAACAGAGGTAGATCTTGAACCTGGGAAACACATAGGCCTATTCACATCATTAAAATCTCCTCGGGTTACGCCCCGTGAACGTCCTCAGTTTCAATGTTTACATTTTATAAGGATGTAAACATTCAAGCACAGAAATGTAAACAACTGTGGGTACTAATTTGACAGTTCTAAAGAGCAGTGGCAAGACCAGCTGTTTCAAGCTATCTACCGTGAGCGAAGCCACGGGAAACTGCTAGTACAGTAATAAAATAAATTAGAGTAGGAGACACCTAAGTTGCCCAAAACGAAAGAAAACAAACTATTATCTTCTTTCGAACTTAAGCATAAAATCTAGCTGTACTGAAAAAATTTCTAACGAACATTTGTTTTAGTACAAAACTTGTAGTAAGGGGAAAGTTCTGATGCAATATTGCAACTGGAAGAACAGATCTACTAGGTACTGAATTAAAACCACGCAGTTTTGACACACCTGCTGCAGCAAACCTGCATACTCATTCGTCATGTTATTTTTATGGAGCGAAAAAACATATCAAATCTCGCTATGATGAACTGAAATATGTTTTTATGCATTTGAAATTCGCTGAGTATGCAGGTCTGCTGCAACGGGGGTATTTTTATTTAAATCCAGTGAATACAACACACATCACGATATTAATTGCAATAAGTATACTTGTGTATTTATTTAAGATCAGTCGAAGAGTGACAGACTGACGACATGAGGCGCTTAGTGCCTAGTGTCGGTACCGGAGTTTGTGACACTTGTTATCAAGTTAAATGAGGCTGGAGATAAGCGCTTGCCGAGTTGTGACACCAGCTTATCACCTGTCGCTGTCGCCGCCTCATCACATTCTCCCCGAGGATTTGTTATTTTAACTTTTGAAATTTTTATCTTTTTACGAAGTAGTTACTCTAATGGAGAAAAATTCTAATGGGGAAACATGATGGTTTAATCTATACTATTATAAAGAAGAGGTTGTGTCTGTATGTATGTATGTGGCAAGTGAACTCGAAAAATACTGAACCGACTGGGTTGAAATTTCAAACAGAGGTAGATCTTGAACCTGGGAAACACATAGGCCTATTCACATCATTAAAATCTCCTCGGGTTACGCCCCGTGAACGTCCTCAGTTTCAATGTTTACATTTTATAAGGATGTAAACATTCAAGCACAGAAATGTAAACAACTGTGGGTACTAATTTGACAGTTCTAAAGAGCAGTGGCAAGATCAGCTGTTTCAAGCTATCTACCGTGAGCGAAGCCACGGGAAACTGCTAGTACAGTAATAAAATAAATTAGAGTAGGAGACACCTAAGTTGCCCAAAACGAAAGAAAACAAACTATTACCTTCTTTCGAACTTAAGCATAAAATCTAGCTGTACTGAAAAAATTTCTAACGAACATTTGTTTTAGTACAAAACTTGTAGTAAGGGGAAAGTTCTGATGCAATATTGCAACTGGAAGAACAGATCTACTAGATACTGAATTAAAACCACGCAGTTTTGACACCCCTGCTGCAGCAAACCTGCATACTCATTCGTCATGTTATTTTTATGGAGCGAAAAAACATATCAAATCTCGCTATGATGAACTGAAATATGTTTTTATGCATTTGAAATTCGCTGAGTATGCAGGTCTGCTGCAACGGGGGTATTTTTATTTACATCCAGTGAATACAACACACATCACGATATTAATTGCAATAAGTATACTTGTGTATTTATTTAAGATCAGTCGAAGAGTGACAGACTGACGACATGAGGCGCTTAGTGCCTAGTGTCGGTACCGGAGTTTGTGACACTTGTTATCAAGTTAAATGAGGCTGGAGATAAGCGCTTGCCGAGTTGTGACACCAGCTTATCACCTGTCGCTGTCGCCGCCTCATCACATTCTCCCCGAGGATTTGTTATTTTAACTTTTGAAATTTTTATCTTTTTACGAAGTAGTTACTCTAATGGAGAAAAATTCTAATGGGGAAACATGATGGTTTAATCTATACTATTATAAAGAAGAGGTTGTGTCTGTATGTATGTATGTGGCAAGTGAACTCGAAAAATACTGAACCGACTGGGTTGAAATTTCAAACAGAGGTAGATCTTGAACCTGGGAAACACATAGGCCTATTCACATCATTAAAATCTCCTCGGGCTACGCCCCGTGAACGTCCTCAGTTTCAATGTTTACATTTTATAAGGATGTAAACATTCAAGCACAGAAATGTAAACAACTGTGGGTACTAATTTGACAGTTCTAAAGAGCAGTGGCAAGATCAGCTGTTTCAAGCTATCTACCGTGAGCGAAGTTGTTAAACTGCTAGTACAGTAATAAAATAAATTAGAGTAGGAGACACCTAAGTTGCCCAAAACGAAAGAAAACAAACTATTATCTTCTTTCGAACTTAAGCATAAAATCTAGCTGTACTGAAAAAATTTCTAACGAACATCTGTTTTAGTACAAAACTTGTAGTAAGGGGAAAGTTCTGATGCAATATTGCAACTGGAAGAACAGATATACTAGATACTGAATTAAAACCACGCAGTTTTGACACACCTGCTGCAGCAAACCTGCATACTCATTCGTCATGTTATTTTTATGGAGCGAAAAAACATATCAAATCTCGCTATGATGAACTGAAATATGTTTTTATGCATTTGAAATTCGCTGAGTATGCAGGTCTGCAACGGAGGTATTTTTATTTACATCCAGTGAATACAACGCGTATCATGATATTAATCGCAATACGTATACCTGTGTATTTATTGAAGATCAGTCGAAGGGTAACAGACTGACGACATGAGGCGCTTAGTGCCTAGTGTCGGTACCGGAGTTTATGACACTTGTTATCAAGTTAAATGAGGCTGGAGATAAGCGCTTGCCGAGTTGTGACACCAGCTTATCACCTGTCGCTGTCGCCGCCTCATCACATTCTCCCGAGGATTTGTTATTTTAACTTTTGAAATATTAGCGAATTTCCCCATAGGGAAAGAAGCTGTTGCCGTAGGTATCATGGTAAGACTTAAGCCCCGGACCATTATAAGTTTTTGTTTTGAGGTCCCCACATGCCAAAAACACCATTACAAACACCATTCGTTCATATTCATAACTTTATATATATTTTTTTTATCACAGTTTAAGGCTACTAATATATAAAGTAAAACTGAAATAAAAACAAAGTCCCCTTTACATTTCTTTAATTTACTTTACAGTCAAAAGAAATGTAAAGGGTACTTTGTTTTTATTTCAATTTTATATATATATATATATATATATATATATATATATGTGTGTGTGTTTAAGCACGATAACTCGCGTAAAAATGGTCCAATCTAAATTAAATTTGGCACAGACATGTAAAGTAATAATTATTCGGACGAGCTCGAAAACCAGCCTGATTTGACGATTGGAAGGGAGGGAAAAAGGGGGTAAACCCCTCCACAAATGGGTTTTTTGGATTTTTTACATAGAAAAATAATTAAATAATGTAATTTTTGTTCACACCATTGAATTCAGCATAAAAAACAAATGATTTTGTATCTTGATTTGTTGCTCTATGATCATTGGTTACCGAGATATCGCTAGTAGTAAACACAGTACGTTGTCCCAATGTTATCGTTAAGGGAAATTATTAAAATTGTATATCTCGCTTATTTCTCAACATATCTCAATAAAACTTCTTTTAGTTCAGGTCTACTATATATTGAATTAAAAGCACCCAGTTTTAACATACCTGTTGCAGCAAACCTGCATACTCATTCCCCATGTTATTCTTAAGGAGCTTACAAAAACATGTCAAATCTCGCTATGTTGGATTGAAATAAGCTCTCTCGCATTTGAAATTCGCTGAGTGTGCAGGTCTGCTGCAACGGGGGTATTTATCTTTTTACGAAAGAAATATCAATTGGGAAATAAATTCGAGTAGGAGTCACCCATAAGTTGTCCATAACGAAAGTAATCAAAGTATCATCTCCTTTCGAACTTAAAAAAATCCAGCTGCACTGAAAACATTGCTAACGAACATCTGTTTTAGTATAAAACTTGTGGTAAAGGGAAAGTTCTGATGCAATATCGTGCAACTAAAATATTACTGATGGGCTTTTTTAAATTAAGAATGTATTAACACTGAGAGGTTGTGTCTTAGATGCGGCATAATTAGTAGTCTTAGATTTTATTATTAAATAATATGTATAAAGAAAAATAGGTGAGTTTATAAATAGCCGCATGTCAGCATCTGGCAAGATTGTTTAATATTGCGTTCAAAACTTATCAAAATTGGTCCAGGAAAAAATAAACAAGCAGCTGAACAAATTATAATAAATGTCAGTCAAGAAATTGAATCAAATTAAACTTTACCGCTATGTAAAGGTTGAATAAAAGTATAAAATTCTAAAAATAGGCAATATTGTAAAGATTCTATAACCTACATAACTTTACCACGAATGACAGCAAAATAATATTGCAAACAAACGCAATGTGGCGATTTGACAGATCGCCCTCCCCTAGTTCACCCTATACTCGGTGGGTAGGGTGAGGATCCAATTATTTTATTACTTATGGGACATTATTGAGATTTGCACAGCGTGTAGTGACAAAACAGATTAATAATATGTAAATGTATTTTCAAAATAAACTCCATCTACAAATAACTATACTACAAATAATCTACTTTTTAACCCTTTATAAGAGAATTAATTGTTCTCAATAGGCAAGATACTACCTATATAAATTTGGTCATGCAGGTAGTAATAGATGCCACCTTGTCTTTCACATGGAATCATTTTTCTTATCAGAAATTACTTTAGTAAATTGAATTGACTTGAACTCACCACACGCACAGGTCTTTGACCCATGTGAGTTTTTTTTTTAATTTTGATATAACGCTGCTTTTGTTATTATTTCTGGAAATAAAGAATTATTTGATTTCATTTTATTTGAATTAGGTCCTACAATCCATATCTTGAATTCATTTACGAAAAGTCCTTCAACGTTAATTAGACGAGACTTACCATTACAAAAGGTATCTTCTGTATGCATTCGTATAGTATTAATTGATTTGAGTTAATCGAAATTCATATTTAAGGCCCCTGGTCTATTTATGGACTATTTTAGGTTCTCTTACCGTCAATATTCCAATAGTCATTAGTCCACATTTCATTTTTAACCACTGACGAATGTAAGAGAATCTGTTACTGTATTATTAATTTAAGTCAACATAATAATACCATGTTTATTAAGTATTACATACCAGACATGGTGACGGAACAAAAGTTGCTGTAAAAATTTACTGTTTTGGTTAACATTTGATTTGAGCTAATCACTGAACTTTCAATTTCAGTTGCTTTAGATGGGTTATAAGGACATGTTTTATAGTACAGCACTATGTGAGAAAATATACCATTCTAAGTTCCTTGTGGGATATGCAAGTATATATGTATATACAGGGTGTTTTTTTTTAAACGCAACCCATTTTTAAGATTGAATAATGCACATATGAATATGAAATGAGTATTGTTTTATTGATCTTTACATTTTATAGAACCTTTTATTTAAGTTTGATCACATTTAGTTTACATTATTTGCTCAAACAGTCCGCCATTGGCATTTGTATAAAGTTATGCTCATTCAATCAAATTCCCGAACATGTGTTGCTAGGTGCCTCTTTGAATTTCTTGCATTAAATTTGTTATGTTTGTTTCAAGGTGCTGAATATCCTGTAAACTGTTTTCGTAGGCCTTAGTTTTTATGTATCCTTAAATAAAATAATATAGTGGGGTCAAATCCAGGGATCTTGGGAGTAAATAATCCTTCACCGATAAAATCAAGTTTTGGGTTGCGTTTTTAATGTGTGTGTCTTTAAGCACGATAACTCGCGTAAAAATGAAATTTGCCACAGACATGTAAAGTAGTTATTATCCTACGAAAACAATTCACAAGATATTCAGCACCTCAAAAAAAAACATAACAAATTTAATGAAGAAATTTAAAGAGGCACCTAGCAACACATGTTCGGGAATTTGATGGAGAGAGCATAACTTTATACAAACGCCTCTGGCGGAATTTTTGAGCACATAAGGTAAACTAAATGTGATCACACTTAAATAATAGATTATATTAAACGTAAAGATCCATAACACAATACTTATTTCATATCTATATGTGCATTATTCAATATAAAAAATGGGTTGCGTTTTAAAAAAAAACACCCTGTATATGCAGTTCATGCATAGACATTCAAAGAATGTTTCAAAGAAGGTTCTATAGGGAATGTAATGCGTGGAAATGTAGACAGCTAAACGTTTGCATCGGCAAACGCTTCGAGTTGCCAAAGTTAAGTCCGTCTCCTCGACGACTGTATTATCATAATGTGTGCTTTTGGAAACAAAAGTGTGTTAAAAGAAAGATTTGAGGATATGTTGCTATTCTGGCTGCCACTATTTTAGTTGTGAAACTGTAATTCACCGTTATGACGGTGATGAAAATATTATACGACTAAAAGATAAATGAGGTTCGCTTTTAATATCAATATTCTGATATTTCAATATTAAATCTATCAAATTAAATGTCTCGTTACCTTATTTCTTAGCTGACAGTTGGAATTGAGAATCGATTGTATTTCTTATTTTTTCAGTAAAAATCAATGACAACAAAAAAATATTAAACAATTTTTACTCACATAAATTAAAAACTTCATTCTATATATTAGTTTTTTATGTTTTTAACAATGAATTTAATTAAACTAATTTAGTATATATTGTAATATTATGTGTTCTATTGTAATATTACCCTCCTACAGTTTCATGACTTTCACAAACTTTCGGAAAACCTTAAAATATTGTATGAAAAATTATAAATTTACGAAATATTATTTATGAAAAATTACTTGGCAAATTTGAATGATAAAACTGATAAGAAATAAATTATGTTTTTCATTTCATTTAATTATTTCAGCTGTTTCACAAGTTTTTCCATCTTATAAAACACCAGTTAGTAAAATAAAAACACCGTGTTTTCACTCTAATATGACTGAATCTCTTAAATAGGAATCTAGAATAACGGCGAAATAAGGATCATTTATCATTTAGGTTTTATTTTCTTTCCGCACAAAGGTAAAACGGATAAAACTGTCAGATATCACAAGTTCAGAGCTTAGTTCCCTTCATCTCTAGTCGAGCAAAATAATAATTCTTCACTGTTAGATTAAATCCAAGTTTAGATCAACAACCGCAACTTAAATGTAATGAATTTTAGACTATACAATTCTTTCACTGTCTCTCTAATTATCGCAATGCTTCCCATTCATGCTCGTGCACCTTAAAAAAATATATTTTATATTTAGAATAATATATCATTTTGAATCTGGGGCTGAAGGGTGAGTCAGGTTTCTCAGGCTCCAACGACAAATCACCATGAATATGTGGCAATATGTTTGTTATTACCAAATCATACACTGATGCAAACAAGATGAAAAATATTTGCATTTCCGAAACCACTTTTTGCGATGAGGCGTAGAATATGTGAGTTACAAAAAACCATGCAAGATGCTGTTGAATTACAAAATCGCACGTAGGTGGGAATACGATTTCTACGCATGGCGTTTGAATTACCAAAATCACATACCGAAGTAAATGATAAACATTATGTCCAGAGAACAAAAACCAAAAATTGATGTAATAATTAGGGAATATATTAATTAGCATAACGAATCAGTAGTAGTTAAACTCGAAAATAGTAATGAAAAGTATTCACATTCTTCCAACCGCATTAGCACAACCTACAAAATGTGTTACATAACCTAGCATTTTTCTTTGTGCCTTTCATTACTTATTTTTCTATATGTATTACAGACCTTCTATTTACTTAACTATTTGTTATTTGTGACTAAGAAAAAAAACAAACTTGAATATGTGTAACTTTCCCTGGGGTATCAGGAAATCCGATAGACATTAATCTAGCTTAGCCAAGGCCACAATCGGAATTTTCAAAGGAAGTCACAATAGAAAAAGTGGAATTGGACGGGAGTTGGCCGTCAGCAATAAAACGTGACGCCCATTGTGGTCGACAAAGGTAGGCTTTCTCCCTGTTGTAATAAATGTGGGCATGATACGATGGCACCTAAGTTGTAAATTCCAATGGGATAAGCACGGTCCCCTTTTTATTTATTTCTACTCTGGAATGATGTAAAATATTTGTGTGAAGTATAAGTATGTTTTTGTCAAATAATAAAACTCCCCAGTTACAGTTTTGACCAGAATGATAGTTAACGACTGATAATGTAGTAATTCTTGAAATAGTTTGTATCTTCTGCTTCCACAGAAAGGTGTTTTTTATCCAGTTCTTTTTTCTAGTTTGGTTTGCATACGGTATTAAAAATAAGTTGTTTGTTTAAGATTAAAAATAGCATATACTTTCAATAAAATAAAAGGCTTTAAGATCAATATACATATGCAAATAGAAACAATAACTCTTAATTTTTTGTTATGATTCTCTCACATAACAAGAGGAGGATGTGGGAGAATCATATCACACTTTAAACCAAACTATAAACCCAAAATCAGGTTATCTTATTTTTTCTATATAAAAAATCCAAAAACCTAATTTTTGGGGGGTTTATCCTCCGATACACCCCCATACGATGGTCCGATCGTGCTGGTTTTCAAACTCGTCCGAATAGTTATTACTTCACACGACTGTGAAAATTTCATTCCGATCGGATCATTTTTGCAAACGCTATCATGCTTACAGACACTTGTAGTTCAAATTTTGTTTTTCCTATCTCGGGGCCCTAAAATTAAAAGTTATCATGGTCCCGCGCTTAGGTCTTACCATGAGATCGCAAATTTCCTCCATAGGGAAGAATGAGCGAATTTCCTCCATAGGGAAGAAGCTATGGTAATAGCTTCTTCCCTATGGAGGAAATTCACAAAAACAATTAAACTACTAAATAATTTGTTTAAAAATCACTTACTAACCACAGTAGCATTTTAGTTAAAACTCATTTAATAATATAATTAATTCATACATTTTAAATCGCAGGGGATGTCACCCCCTACGATTTAAGCGCTACGTACCTCTTTAAGTTTTTTTTTTGGTAATTGATTTCACTTTAATTCTTCAATGGGCAATAAACATATGACTTACACAGACATATCTAAATTAAGCACTTTATACAGGGTGTTTTTTTATAAACTTGCTTCTAAATTTATTCAGAAACAAAAATAAATTTTAGTATTCTGTTCTCTGGAAACGTATACCAACGCAGCGGGAAGTCAATTTCACAGGAAAACTTTATCCCCCCAACTACCCCCTTCTCCCCCCAACCCCTAACTTAAAATTTTCAAATGGCAACATACCCTTTGTGACATATCAAATTAAAGAGCACAAAAAAAGAAAAGTTTTGGTGGAAGAAAAATTAAAATTGCCTCATGCGTTCTCGAGATATTCACTTTTTAAGGGTGTTTTTCGTTTAACTTCAAATTTTTATCATTCAAAAATTAATACAGACATAAATATGATGTTAGCGGGAAACATCTAATTAATGACAGGGGAATGTGTGGTGAACTCAAAATCAACCCTTATTTCACCCCCTTCCCCCAAATCCTATGTTGAAGATAGAGACTTACCCCAAGTGATATATCAAATTAAAGGGTATAAAAAAACTAAATTTATTGCAAAAACTAAACTGAGATCAAATACAGAATTTTTGATATCCTCGTATTTTACAATCTGACAATCAATTTAAGTGCAAATTATTTTAAATTCATTCTTCCTGCAAACAAATTATCGCTGGCTAGATAAATCTCTTCGATACCGGATAGTTACAGAATTTAAAATAATTTGCACTTAAATTGATTGTCAGATTGAAAAATACGAGGATATCAAAAATTCTGCATTGGATCTCAGTTTAGTTTTTGCAATAAATCTAGGTTTTTCATACCCTTTAATTTGATATATCACTTGGGGTAAGTCTCTATCTTCAACATAGGATTTGGGGGAAGGGGGTGAAATAAGGGTTGATTTTGAGTTCACCACACATTCCCCTGTCATTAATTAGATGTTTCCCGCTAACATCATATTTAAGTCTGTATTAATTTTTGAATGATAAAAATTTGAAGTTAAACGAAAAACACCCTTAAAAAGTGAATATCTCGAGAACGCATGAGGCAATTTTAATTTTTCTTCCACCAAAATTTTTCTTTTTTTGTGCTCTTTAATTTAATATGTCACAAAGGGTATGTTGCCATTTGAAAATTTTAAGTTAGGGGTTGGGGGGAGAAGGGGGTAGTTGGGGGGATAAAGTTTTCCTGTGAAATTGACTTCCCCCTGCGTTGGTAGACGTTTCCAGAGAACAGAATACTAAAATTTATTTTTGTTTCTGAATAAATTAAGAAGCAAGTTAAAAAAAAACACCCTGTATATTCAGTCGATTATGAAGACTATTTTCTGTTAATTAGCATAAAAAGGTTTTTATGTTTATTAAATAATTTTAGTTTCTTTCCTTGCTTCTTGATAATAACTCTACTAATCCATATTAATAACTTATTCCTCATCTTCGCTGTCTTATTTTATTCCTTAGGGTTTTCTCTTTGTGTGTTGTTGCTATTGTTAATATTTCTACTGATGTGTATTTTCCTTTGATCTTTTGGATTGTTCTCTCGATTAAAAATCCCTCGCACCTTTTTCTGCCTGCTTCTTTGATGGTCGATAGAAATTTGGAAGCTTCTTGTGACACTATTAAACCACTTACATTGTTTCTCAACTCTGCCTTACTGGTTTTGAATGGATTGCCACAACTGTTTATAAAATTAACGATCAATCTAACGTCACACTCGTTCCTCTCATTTTGTTTGGTTCTCCATTCCTTGTGTGAATGCTCATCAATATCTCCAGTGGGGTCTTGAAATAGTTCACAGAACTTTTGGAGAGCTTGGAAAAAACCTATATTGATGTGGTCGTAAACACCAGTTCTGTAAGGCATTTTCATTGAATGTTATTCCAATCAAACCTCCTTGGACTTTTGAGGAGCGTATTAAGGATTGTTCCAAAGCATGGTCTGTAGCCACATTGTTGAAATTTTCCGGTTTTCTTTTTACAGAAAACTGACCTTGCATGCAGGGCCAGATTTCCCAATAGGCCCAGTAGGCCGGGCCAATGGGCGCAAGCTTCCAGGGGGCGCACGGCCGAGAGAAAAATATTCATAAAAAATCTAGAAATAAAAATAAATAGCCATTACTGAACATATTTTTTTAATTGATTTAAAAGCAAATCAGGCAAAAATATTCTGATTTTTAATATCATTGAAACAAATAATGGTTCATAAAGTTTTATTATTTTCAACAGTAGCATCAACTTCGTTACAGCATTGATCTCAAACAAGGGAGAACTGGCTATAAGGATGTCGTTGAGTGGTACGCATCGTATTTCCATTATTCTAGCTTGGCGTCACTGCTCGTGCTCGGAGTGATAAGGGGCGCATGCGCTAGCAATGTTAATGTCGAGACACTATAGGTTGTTATATTGTCGAGATTGTTTACCACCCTCACCTAGCAATAAATCAGCTGGCGTCTTCTTATCAGTGTTGCTCGTGTCAACAGCCAAAGATAGTTGTGTTGTGTGTACTTCGTTGGGCTTTAAGTATTTTTATTGAGACAATTATTTTTATTAGTGTAGTTGGTCAAGTCTTATTGTATTATGAGTCAAAAACCAAAGCCAAGTGGCACGGAATTTAGAAAAAACCCTAGGAAAAAGAAGAGAAACTCTGATATTACTTTATCATGAAGGTTTTAAGGAAAGTAACTTTAACCAGACTACAGGGCGGGAAAATTATTGGGCCTGTGAGCGCCAAAATGCTAAATCCGGCCCTGCTTGCATGAATAATGTTTTCAGTTCTGATGGCAATTTCAACATGTCAGATAAATAGAAAACATAACCTCTCACGTAGTTGATGTGGTTGTATTGTAAGAGGTATGGAATCATTCTTGTAATGGTTCTTAGGTGTAATTGCCATTTGCCATCTCTTTTGGATAAGATCTCTACCATTCCACAATAATTACACCAATACTTGAAGGTTTCATTTGCAGCAGATTGAGTTTCCAAGAACTTTTTGAAATATGAGACAGATCAATACCATCATCTCTTATCTTGTTGAATATCTCTGGGACATCTTTTTCTGAACTTGAGAGGGCACTTTGAGATTTGTGATGAGATTCTTTACCTCGGACCTTTCAAAAGCCAGTTCTTCCTGTTTCAAAACATTTCCATCTGATGCCTTCGGCAAGCTTCGTTCATAAGTTTGTGAGCTCGGATACCTCTTTTGTAATGTACATCTTTCAAAATGGCCTTTAAAGTGTTTGACCCATAGATTTCCATTTCAAGAAATATATCGTAAAACCCACTGTCACTGAAAAACTGTCCCAAAACTTTCAGCCAGTTTTTTGCTAAATGAAAAGCTCCAATCCTCAAGTACAGTTTTTTGAACTCTTTGCTTTGAAATTATTACAGTATTACAGTACACTCCTGATTATCCGATGTCTTCGGGACCGAGGCTACCTCGGATAATACGGAGTTTACGTGTGTTTTGAGGTTGGGCTGTAATAAGACCACTTCAAAATGTTTTATTGGATATAGTATTTCCCACTAATTACGACAATGAAAGTCCTTTCCAGCTGCATATAATAGAATTTAAAATAAAGACACTTGTTTCTCGCATTATTATAACGCTTGGTAAGAAAATAAAAACGTATATTTAAGCTTAGAGCTGCCTCGGATAACCCAGAGTCTCGAATAACCGGGATGATCAAGAGTGTACTGTACTTTGACAATCAAATATATTGCCATGTCACAAGACAGGACTGAATACTTTCGGCCTAAGTCATCATTAATAGAAATAAAGTTCTTAATAACTGTATATACAGCATTGATTAAGGTGAGTGGGGGCAAAAGTACTGTGCAAAATCCTATGTTTGTTGTTTTTTAACTCTGACTTTGATATTAGCTGGTTAAATGGAGTCCAGCCAGGACAGCACTTGATTTGGGTTGTTACCATCATTATCAACTGAATTATTATTCATTCTATAGAGGATCCAAATTAAATCCTCGATACTCAAATCTTGTACAGATATAGTTTGGCGAGTTGAGCCCTCAGCGGTCACTGATGCCTAAGCGTACTAGAGAACCTTCCTTGTATGATCCTGTTCCCCCCGCCTGGTCCCTCCACAGTGGCAAGTTGAGCCCTTGGAATTCCGACTGTACCAGGTCCCCTGAGGGGTACTGTGAAACTCCAGAGGCTGAATCAAAAACCACCGTTTCCGATGGCCACAGAGGCGAGTTGAGCCCTCGGTCAACCATCCAATCCAGATCACCCCAGCGCAGGACAGCGCCGTAGCTTAGTTGGTAGCGTTCAGAGTTCTCACTCAGCCGGCCCGGGTTCAACTCCCGGCCGCGGCTCTAAGCAATTTTATCATACGGAAGCACTGTGACATTCAGGTACCTTTGTGAAGAAGATCTCAAGGTTGGTTAAGGACCTTGGGATTTGACGGAGAGTGAAGGCCTGTTGACTGAGGGTGCACAATAAGCTAATTCTGCTGTGTTGCAACACCATGGTCAAGTGAAGCCATGGCCCTCTTTAAAAAAATTAAAAAAAACCCCAGCACAGGCTGCTGGATTTCCTTCCCCCTCATCCATACCGCCCAAGAGGCGATCCCTCCCACGTTAGGCTCTCACAGTGGTTCGATACCCCGCCAGAAACTTGTAATACACCCCTCCACTGTGACAGTGGCGCATTAAACCCTTGGAAATGCCCTTGTGGAACCATAGTCTACGGTTGTGGCACCCCTTCTCCCGCACCCGTTTGTGGGTATCCTTATCCCCACCGTTAGCTCCACCATTCCCGTGTCATTACCCCCACCGTTGTGTGTCCAGGTATAAATCTATGTCCAGCTGTTTCAGAAGTCAGTTGAGATCAGCCAGTGAACCCAGTAGGTTCCCTTCCGCTTCCGTCCCATCGAGCCCATCCGCAAGATCCAGTGGATCCATCCGTCCGACCTCCCCGCCAGTATCCGGGGATCAGCGTCGTAGACGTCAGTCCGCGCCTCAACAGCAAACTCCTGAGAGCAGCTTCGGCCCAGGAGTCCGTGCTACCTCCCACCGAACTAGAGTCTTCAGACACCTGAGTTTAGAAGTCCTAGCCACCACAGTGGACGGTGAAAGACACTAATTTATGTGAAATCATAGTGTGAAATTTTAGTGTGAACGTTTTTATTAATTGTAAATACATCTTCAGTCATTTCAGTAAGAACCGTTTTAATCTTTAAACCTCTGGTAGACACCCCTTACAAAAGTCTAGTATAGTGTGAAGATCCTTACAATTTTTATTGTGAAAAGGTCAAAGGATTTTTTTGACATTATACCATTTTTTAATACAGAGAACAAAGTTTATGGTTAGTATCATATTTTGGAAGTTATGTGATTGTGTCTTATTAATTGCTATTGAATGTTTCGCATAACATTACAGTTGTGACGCGTGAAAGGTACACCATACCCCTGCATGCACTTAAGGGACGTAGCTCTAAATAGAAGAGGTTGATTTTACACTTTGGTGTAATTGACTTTAAGTTAGTTTAATTGCAGCACTTAATTTTTCCTATTACATATGATAGCTCTGCTTAAACTGTCGTTACTGCCTGTCTTTCTTTATGACTTAACTCCCTAATTTTGTTCCTGCTATCCTGACTGAACAATGTTAATGTGAAGGTGTGTATTTAATTGACACACCTTAACCTGCCATAAGCGACCATTTGTTACTGAAACTCACAAACTTTCCCCACCCCAATTTAGACTTTACTCCCAGAGTTTACTGTTGACTCAAAAGACTAAATCCTCGACCAAATCACTCACCTCAGGGATCAGCATGTGTAAGAACTTCACGCTCTGCTTCCCTCACACTTTGGATGCCTCATAGAACAGCAGTATATGACCGGGTTTCGTTGTCACTGCTTGTCGTCTCTGGAATGGCTTCCAAGAATATTCATTAAGTCTCTGGAAAGTCGTTGTCGGTTTGTGGTGGCACTGCAAGATTTTCACTTTCAGCAGATGTCCTTGGCCGGTACGTCCTAAGGGGTTTGTCTTGTGCGTGGTTGCTGATGTATGGAAGTTTGTGTGATTGAGTAAAATTAGTGTTATTTTTTTTCTTTTTTGTAAAGATAGATTAGGTTTTGTTAACCCTTTAGCGCCCAGTGTTGCCTTTTGGCAACGCCATGTTTCTGTCGATTTTTCTCTAAAATTATTTTGTTTGAACCTCAAAAGCCCACAGTTGCCTTTTGTCAACACCCTTTAGTTCAGAAAACAGCCACTAGATGGGAGCTTAGTCCAGTTGTTTTTGCATTAGAGAATTTTCTCTAGAGCGACCACATGGTTTGGAGGTTAGTGATAAGTTGTGCTTTTTCAAGCGATCTTTTACTATAGTTCTAGACATTTCGTATTGTGGGAAAAAATATCTTATCAATCCTCAGTTATTCTAGTTTATGTTTCTAATAAGTTTTAGTAATTTAAGCGAGTATTTCCATAATTTATGTGAGAAAAACGCCGTGTTGCCAAAAAGCAACTATGGGCGGATGTGAAATTAAATTTCACTAGTTTAATTCAGTTTCTCCATATAACTCCATGCTAATATTAAATTCATTTACAGCTAATATTTTGTGTTAATTATATGTTTTTTGGCCATTTTGTATAGGACATGATTTAAACTTCACAATGGACCAAGAATATTTGGACGAAAAGGAAATAGAACAGTTTTTATTAATACCTGATAACAACGTGTCCGAAGTGGGGGACATTGGCATTAGGGTCTAGCCCGATGTAACCACAAGTGCCCATAGTTGCTTTTAAGCAACGAAAAAAATTTTTTTAAACCTGTGAGGGAAAATTTGAAAAAACAGTTTTAATGTGTTATTTAGACCCTAAATAAAAGAAAAATAGGAAAAAATAATTTTTTTCTCGGTGCATCATAATTTGGGTTTCAAAGGGTTAATGGTCATTTTTTCAGAACACTACTGTCTCAGGTTAAGTGGCCCTAACTGCCTGAATAAAATAACGATTTTCCATTTCATTTTTCATGTCAGGGATGTCTGGTCGAGGGCACACTCCACCCCGGAGCCGACTGACTGACCGAGGCCAGACTTTCCGACCAATTTAAACCCCAAACCCCTCAGTGGTCCTGAATCCAACCTAGCCAAGCAAGGCTTTCCCCAAGGTAGCCAGGCATCGCTTGTGCTAACTGTTTACAAACAGGTGTCCCCAACCTATCAAGTCCTACATCAAAATTACATATTCACATTTATTACAAATAAAATATATTATTTATATATACAATCCCCATCACACAATGATGTGGAGTACGAAAAGTCTTCCATACTAGCATGTGCCAACACATAAAAGCCCACCAAAGCTTGAATTTGCATCGCTTATTTATGTCATAGCTGGAATAAACAGGCATTAAACTTGTTTTTTAGAAATAGGATGTGATTGTTTATTGCAGGTTATGAGATTGGGACCCAGTTGCCACTGAGTGTGTTGCATGACAATACAGTGATGTATTATACGAACAATCTTCCGTACTAGCATGTACCAAAAAATCAATGAATGTCCTCTAAAGCTTCAAGGTCAAAGTCAATATAATTTGATCATCAAAATAGTACAAAACATTAATACATTTAATGCAAAAGAGAATGAATGGTCCCTGCTTAGGTATAACCTGTGCACAGGAGCTGAGTCCTCTATCAGTCTCTCTTGGTGATAGACTAAAATTTAATTAATGATTGACTAAATTAAATATCAATCATCAATCATCTTAGCCTTTGGATTGCTTGTATACGATTAATAATATAAGGTCACACCTTAACAATCCTAATATTGTTAAATTAAGTACTAATATCCATGTCCTGATATGAAGAAACATGTCCTGAACATGAAGATAATGTTTTGAGCTGTTTTAAGGTTTATGTAAGTAATTTATTCTTACTTATATTAATTTTTTTTAATTGAAAATTAATGTGAATATAACTATAAATTGGTATTACTGACATGAAGCATATCTTCATCATATTAGCAATTGTGTGGAGGCAACTGACAGAGCACTCAAAATTCAAAATTCAAATGCTTTATTTCACATAATATTTGTATACAAAATATGCAACAAATTTGGTAAACTGTCATTCTTAATACCAAAAACAACAAAATCCTTTTCTAATATAAGATACATTTGGGCAATCGTTTTAATGACAACATGAGTGATATTATGTTGTTTAAAAACAACATAGGGAAGCTCAAAATCAATTTTGCTAGTTCTTAAGGAATTCAGATAAAGAATAAAATGCCTGTTTCACAAGCCAAGCTTTAAGAGCCCGTTTGAAAGCTGACAATGAGTTGATCGCTCTTATGTTTTCTGGCAAATTGTTGAAAAAGCGAATTCCTGCATTAGCCGGGCTTTTCTCAAATGATGCTGTTCTATGGGGAGGAAAGCTCAGCATCGATCCCTGTCTTGTGTTGAATCTATGAAAATCACCAACTTTACTTAATGATGACATATTTTTGAAAGTCAAAATTTAAACATCCTGAATATAAAGTGAAAAGACTGTTAGAATATTGTTCTATGGGAAGATCTGCTTATAAGGATGCCGAGGACAAAGACCAAATATAACTCTCAAAATCTTTTTTTGGCATTTAAGCAATTTTTCTAACAAATGGGAATTCCCCCAAATAGCGATGCCATAACGCAGTAAACTCTCACAGTAACCACGGTACACATCAATAAGCACCTCCTTGCTGCAGGTTGGTTGAAGAATCCTAATGGCATACAGAGCAGACTTTGTGACGTAAGACATTTGATATTTGAGTCTGCCATGAGAGGGTTTGGTCAAATTAAATTCCTAAAAACTTGATAGTGTTAGAAGACTGAAGATTAGGTATTTCCAGATCTGGGGAATCTCTTCTATTGAGTTTGAAATGTACAGAGCTGGTTTTGGTCATGTTGAGCACTATAATACAGAGGTGCCCATCCCCCTAAGGCTTATGGCGCATACCCCTACAAAAATCAGCCAGCAACCCCCCCCCCCCTCCAAACTAAAAACTACGAAGTGCACTCGAAACTAGTACTAAAATGGAGGGAGTAAGTATTAATTCATACTGAAGTCCTGCACTACAATAATCAAATGCTGAGGATTGTCCTGGATCTTTCAACTATCGGAGATTGTTTACCAGAACACTTAATTTATAATAACAAATTTCATATCTTATGATATCTGTAATCAAGGTACAAGATATTATTTTAAATATGAAATACTTTTCAAATATACGTTTGCCTTTATTTATATACTAGAGGTGTCCCGCTTCGCTGGGAAAAAGTAAACAAATACAGTAACAAATTGTAAATAAAAACAAATTTAACAGCTGTTCAGCCCTTTTCTTTACGTTAGTGGCCTAAGAAAATTTTATCAAAAACCTGGCTATTTTTCCTGGTATTTTCTCACCAAGACCTTTGATTCAAGTATAAGGTTTGTATGGGTGTCGGACTTATGGTTCTCTCAAAATATAAGGGTAATTTAGGCTTTACATTGAAAGAAATGAGAAAGCAAAACAGTAAGCGCTGCTCCAATAAATGAGGTATGTTTAAGGCACTGTGTAAGGCTGTTTGATCAGTAAGGTACCAGACTGGCCTGGCCTGGTTGGGCTGCTGACAAATCTCCTTTTCAAAAATGTTTCAGTTCTTAATATTAGGCAATTGTATCTCAAAACTCTCTTAGTATATGATAAAGACAATAAAAATAAAATCTTCACCCCAACTACCCTTGGCTACCGAACTATAAATAAAACATTTTTTATGGTAATTACTGTAGTTGTAAAAAAATTGTTTAATATTGTAAAAAACTGTATATGTTTTGTGATGAATAAAGCTTTATTTCATTCATTCAAATAAAAACAAACTTTGGCTATTCAATTCCCAAACCTAAATTCAAATCAGATATGTTGAATTCATTTTATTTGGCTCATCAGCTGTATCGAAATCTTCCATTCAACATAAAGAGAGTGGTAGTATGTCTGTTCACAAGCATGAGATCAGGGCCGTATTTTGGGCCCCGGAGGCCCCGGGCAGAGAGGCCTAAAAGGAGGCCCCTACAGTCTCGGCAAAGGTGGTGACCTTTTCCTTCATTACGGCCTTACGCAGGACAGAACTTTCCCGCCTGCCAGCATTTTCCGTCTACTTTTCCCGTCCTGGGGCCCCTGAGGCCCCTTTTCAGCCCAAAGCCCCCAGCAGCCACCATGTGCGCCGTTAGGGAAATACGGCCCTGCGTGAGATTGAGAGGTGGATTACTCAGTGTTGGACCAGGGATAGCAAAGCTGCCGGTTCGTTCGCCATAGAATCAAGAATCAAGAATATTTATTGTCGTTAGATACCAAAGGTACAATAGACATGGTCAAAACTAGGACTAAAATACAGGGTTATTCTTAAAGATTTAACAAGCAAGATGACGAAGTTTCACAAAGACTAGGGCAGATTAAACATAGATGACTTAAAACTTAGTAACAGACAAACAATTCATATAAATACGAGGTAGTCAAAAAGTTCCCGGGATGAATTTTTGTAGACATATAGCGCAATCGTCAGCAGTAAATTTGTCTTGCAGTAGTTGGTACGACTCCTTGGGAGGGCATATCAGTAGTGGTGGCATAGCTGACTTGCCGTCGTGCAGCATTGGAAAGTGATTTTCGTGTACCTGCAAGTCTACGTTGTCAGATTTTTGAATAATGACATTTCATGAACAGCGCACTGGATGATGCTGATAAAGAAAATATTGGGAGATTTCTTCATCGCCTCTTCTTCATAAGCTTGAATTAACAACTCAAGAGTCTCACTGGGTGATTTTTAAAGTAAAACAAGAACAATGTTCGTGTGCTGTTCATGAAATGCCATTTTTCAAAAATCCGACAATGTAGACTTGCAGGTACACGAAAAGCGCTTTCCAATGCTGCACTACGGCAAGTCAGCTATGCCACCACTACCGATATGCCCTCCCAAGCAGTCGTACCAACTACTGCAAGACAAATTTACCGCTGGCGATCGCGCTATATGTCTACAAAAATTCATTCCGGGAACTTTTTGACTGTACCTCGTATATAATATATTAACTTAGGGGGAAAACATTAACAGATTAATAAAATATGTTAAGTGAAAATCAATAAGATAAAATTATTTCAATCACAATTAATTAAAAGTAGGGGTGTGCGAGTAGTGATTTTTGAAGTCGAGTCGAGCCGAGCCGAGTTTTGAAAAATACCCGCGAGTTTCGAGCTTTTTTCGAGTCGAGTTTTTTTTAAGTTTATAATATAATAGTTATCATGTTTCTACATAATGGTAAAAAATTATTATCATTTCTCAAATACAAATTACAATTTCGAGGTAATTAAACTTAAAAGAGTTATTGAACTAAGAGCAGATATGCAAATAAATGATACCAAAACAAAAGAAAGAAAACCTTTTACTCAAACTTACAATAATTCTTGATTTGATATATTTTTCAAGCGTAACTTGTGTTTAATGCTTACCTGGGGTTTGAAATGAAATGAAAAGTAATTATAAGCCGTGACCAATTACATGACTCAATTCATAATAAAAATATTTCCTTTGAGTTATTCACACAGGTACATTTTTATTGATGTAACTGTCAACAAAAAAACTAAGTTTTTATTTATTTGGAATGGTTTCTAAAATATAACAAAAATAATGTTTTTACAAGATGTAATAATAACCAACCTCAAACTAGAAAAGATAGAGTGATATCAAAATTTATGTGTCTTTAATAACTTAAAAGAACTTTTTACTTCAAGTTTATAACAAAAGAGGTTTCAGTTATATTCGTTAAAGATGGATTAACATTGTGAAAAATGGCCGTAATATTCTTTCGCACATGCCGATTTCGGGTAAACGGCGGGAGTAACTACTCGACTCGAACTTTCGAGTAATTTGCAATAAGTCGAGTCGAGCCGAGTAGTGTATACTCGGCTCGAAAAAAGCTCGATTCTCGAGTACTCGCACACCCCTAATTAAAAGAGTAGATTTCTGGTGGCACATGTTAAAAACTCATTTACTGAGTAGAATGGTGTTTTCATCAACCAACTTTTTAAAACTATTTTAAACTTACTTATTGGTAAAAAGAATATGCACTGTAGTCCAGTCACCAAGCCATGTGACCTTGAAGTAGGGTCCGACTCAAATTTTATGACTGATTCTAGTTGATTCTGACTCTACAGTATTTGATGTACTGAACAAGAATATGGCGGATGCCAGACTGGCATCCTTGGGCAATTTTGAATATCGAAGGTTAAAGTTCAAAAGGCTGGAAAAAGAAATAGATATTAAAAAAATTATTTAAGGTATCGAAGCAAATATTCCCCAAGATATTGATTTTAAACTACCACCGATAGTTGCTGGGTGGTCAATACTTCATTTTGATCGGGTAATAATTTTCAGTTGTCATCTTTATCCGCCATATTGGATATAAGGTAATTTTTTTAAATATGAATGTGGTGTTGTGACACATCAGTAAAGACTAGATTTTCATGGTGATTATAATGCTGCAATCTGATTTTGAAAATATTATTTTGTTCTTGAGACATTCTCAAATGAAAATTCTTCCCTATACATTTCTAATGGGCATTTCCAAATTAAACTATTTTTTTGTTTTGTTTTTCTTATATCTCCGGTCCTAATCGCATTACAAAGTTCGTTTCAACTCGTGAATTACTAGTTTTTTTACTAAGTTCTCATTTAAGATCGTGCCACAGAGAAGCACGTCCACACCTAATCAGAGCCGAGCTAAGACTAGTTAAGTCTTTCCATAACTTCTTCCTTACTTTTAAACTGTTAATTTTTACTCTCCATGTCGGCTGTTGAAATGTCGAAGGAAAATAAAATTAGGGATTATGCCAGTTCACAGTTGAATAAAATTGGTCTGTGAATGGACCAAAGCAAGTTAAAGTGTTAAGTGGGTTAAACACAGGTTTAAATCAATTTAAACAGTTTAATTTTTGCAGTATCAATACTGCAATGTTGAAAAAAGTTATATATTTATTTAAATTTTATCTTTTCTTCTTTTAAAGTAAATACTTTAATTTCGCCATTTTTAAGTTTCATTTCTTCAGATGAATATCTGGAAAACCCATGTGTCCAGGTTCCTTACATGGGCTAGTCATCCGGCACGTCTGGCAAGCGAGTCTTTCATGGTACTCCCTGAACAAACAAACATTTCCATAATTAAAATATAATAAGAATTGCAATATATAATGCACAAAAGGTAATTGCAACTAATACTTTTAGTTTTGAGAACAAAACGGAATGAATGATTGCTATAAATACAAAAAAGGGGAAGAAATCTTTTAACCCAATATCTTTTTTTTATTAGCCTACATATCTTTCCAGGCGCAGTCCTGGAAGGATAAACAACGGACGAATGAAAGATGAGCTATGAGGCTCAATGTAACTTAAAAATCAATTTTTCACACATTTTTGTCATTTTTGTATTCATACCTCCGGTTCTAAATAAGGTATTTCGTTAGTATTTACGTCTTACATCTTACATCTTCTTCAGCATCCGTAGTTCCCTTCTCCATGGGTTCGGGGAAATTGGATTTGTCAAGGTGCCTTTATAAGTAGGTCACCAGTGTAGGCAAAGAATAAATTAGTTGGCCTATATCGGCTTCCGAATAAAATGAAAAAGAAAGCCAGTTGTAATAACTAGGCTAAGCTACTTGTTGTCATTATTATTGGTAAATGATTCAATATCGTAAAAACAATGTTGGACCAGGTAAAGTTTAAGCCGGTTTTTAAAAACAGAAATCTTGTCAATGTTTTTTAAATCTTTGGGGAGAAATTGCATAAGTTTGAGCCCTGTGTAGATTGGTTTTTGTTCGAAAAGTGACAATCTGTGATATTCAGCAAAGTTTTCTTTATTCCTTGTTAGGTATGAATGATGTTTTTGGGGTGGTTGAATGTTGTGAGTTTTTATATAAATTAAAAGTTCAAAAATGTAAAGTGAAGGAACTGTCATTAGTCCCAGCTGAACAAAAGCATCTTTACAGCTGGCTTTGGGGGGAAGGCCCAACAGTGTTCTGACGGCTTTTTTTTTAGATCTTAATACTAAATCTAAATTCCCTTTTTTGCCCCCCCATAAGATTATTGAATACCTAATGGTCTGCTCAAACAGACCAAAGTAGACTAATTTTGACAGTGAGATGTTGCCTAATGGTACTATTCTACGAAGAATGAAAAGATTTTTAGAAAGGGACCTTTCCAGACTTTGAATTTGTTCATCCCATTTAAAGTTCTCGTCCAGTTCTACTCCCAGTAATTTTGCTCTTTTTTGTTGAGTCAGGTTGTTACCTTTAATTTGTAAAACAGGTGCTTCAAAATTTTTTTATTTAATTTTTTGGCATGTTTGAAAACACATGTATCCAGTTTTTCCAGAGTTCAGCACTAGGCCACTCTCCTCAAAAAAAACCTACTCATGTCATTTATTTTTTGATTAGACTCCGCTTCCAGCCCCCCTACCTCCCTTCCACCGATGACAACCGTAGTGTCATTGGCGAAAAGGAACAGGTTATCGGATGGAACAAAGTCTGTAATGTTGTTCATGTGCACTAAAAACAGCAGAGGCCCTAATACCGAGCCCTGCGGCACTCCACTTTGAATTTTTCTTTTTGAAGATTGAACAGTTTTTATTTTGAAGTCTGTTTCATTTTTGATTTCTGTGATTTGAAACCTGTTTGAGAGATATGATTCGAACCATTTGAACGGTGTGTTACAAATTCCAAGTCTTAAAATACATATGTATACATATTGTCTTAAAATATGTAATCATACGTTGACTTTTATTTGAAATATTGATACGTAAAATCGGTTAAGTTTTAGGTTTATTATGACATAAAGATTAATTATTTTTTTATTCCATGAATAATATTTTTAATTTTGAGAACAGAATGGAATAAAGGATTGTTAAACCTAACAAAATCAGATATTACATTATCTCTGGTATTACTGAATTAACTTTGAATCGTTTGATTAAAAAAATACCCAATGGAAAATATGGACTCATGTTTGCGCTGCTTTTGCACTTGAATCCCCCCCCCTCTCGAATGTGAACGAGAATTCGTGTAAAAACTCTAATAATTCTGTTCTTTCTTCTGAAGGGGGTTTTATCTTTAATCTTTCCTCATGAAATGCTCTGAAAAAAACAAAAATTTCCATTGTAACTTCTGAGACCCATTGTACCTTATTCTCTTCAGACCTAATATACCTCATTAGGAACAAATAAAATATGCGATTTTAAACTTAATAGAGGCTTGAAGGGGCTAATAGCCCCGAAACATAATCCTTCTTTATTATAATGCAAAATACCTTCATAGAAAATAGGCTTTTAGATCCAAAAAATTAAGATTATATCTAGCATATGGTTTCCAATCAAGTATCAGCACCATACGTTTTAAATAAACAAAGCAGACGTTTTTACATCCCAATGGTTTTAAATGGCAGCTATTTTATGTTATTTCTTATTTCCTAGTAAGCTTAAAGCAATTTTAGTATTTTCCCCAAGTCCCTGGGATGAAGACCTTCGATTTGAGCCCCCTCCCATTAACCTGCGACCTTCCAAACACCCGCAATTTCAGCGCAAATATCTTAAATGCAATATATTTATTTATATATATTGCATTGAACGTTTGCATCCGTACATTGAACGTGCACAGTTTGCTGCATTTTGAAAAAAACCCACATGTCAACATCAACATCTAGCATATTATGGCTTTGAATCAAGCATTAGCACCACATGTTTAATGTAAACAAAGCAGACGTTTTTCAATCCCAATGCATTTTAAATGGAAGATATTTTTCGTTGTTTCTCATTCTCTGGTAGATTTTAACATAATCTGCTATTTTTCCCGACCCCCTGGAACCAAGACTTTTAATTTGAGCCCTCTCCCATCATCCTGCAACCTGCCAAACTCTCACAATTTTGATTTTAAAAAATCACAGAATTAATAATATGGATAGAAGATAATAATTTATTCCCTATTGTTAAGCTGTTAATCTCGACTTCCGATGTCGACTGTTGGAATGTCGACGAAAAATAAAATTACTTTTGTGTTCAGATTTTGCACTGTGGAATGTCATGTTGCCCTTCATGTGGAGGTACGGATCACAAACGTACCGGTTCAAAAAAGTGCGCCTCCCATAAAAAACGGATCAGAGACGATGGAAACAACGACTTGGACCGAATTTACACCATAAAACAATGTATCGGAAATTTCTTCTGTCCGTTATCATTGAAAAAGGATGAATTGTGGAAAGAGATCATCATGGATGTGGAAAATTTATCATCCGTGCAAATCAAAATGTTGGTAAATGTCTTCTACAGTAGAGCGCCGATTATCCGAACTAATTGGGGACAAGGGGTGTTCGGATAACTGAATATTCGGATAATCGAACATGAAAAGACAAAATTTAAAAATTATATATGTAACGTAATTCTAGTAGTAAAAAGGACAAAAAATTATCAAACAAAAATTATTCATGTACTTTTATTATGAAATCTATCAGAATACATTGATATCCTGGTGCAACGGGAGTTTCGGTTGGCGCGCAAATTTGAATTGCTTGAGAATCATGTTCAAAATATGAATCATTTCGGCGTTCGGTTAACCGACAGTTCAGATGACCGACGTTCGGATAATCGGCGCTCTACTGTACAAATTTTACATGGATACAATGTCCGCCTCAGAATTTGTCAGTTGCTTTCCTAAGACAAATGCTTTGCGGTTTTTGCACACTTTGAAAGGGTCCGATCCCAAAATCCAAGATCCCGACCATGTCATCGACCGTTATTTGGCTATGAGATCGTTTCCGAATTACGATTATAAAAGCATAAGGGTTAAGGGTTAAAGCATACTGTAACGATAAGGGTTCATGAGCCTGATGTGAGGAAATTTGGTGGTGCCTAGTAGGGAATATTTGATTTTTTACCTGGGCTCATTTTTTAAAAGATAGCGGGCAGTGGTGAGTCGGCAGACTGCTTTGTAGTACTGTAATTATTTGTTTAGTTATCATAAAATTTGCGCAGTTTTGTTTGCGATGAAATGTAGGACAAGTTAGTAATGAAAATTAACAAAATAAAATTACCTCTCTTAATGTTTTTATAAATAAACTTGAAAAACAATTTAGGGTTTTAATTTTTGTTTACTTTGTTCATTTTATATTGCCATGCTATTTATAAATGTTCACTTTATTTTGTACGTAAATCTTGCCGCTTTTATCGCCAAAAAATGATACCAAAAAGAACGCTCTACCATAAAAAATAACGGAATGAAAATAGTTTATGTGTAATAGAATAAAAACGGCCAAAACCCTTTGGCCTTCTAGGGTTCTCACATCAATTTATGGCCGGCGCTTTGACGCTCCCACTTGTTATTAACTTGGCGGTCAAAGGGTTAAATCACTAATCAAATGACACCAAACACATCTCTGTAAAAATCTTTCAAAGTTATGTAAATTATATCAAAATTTCCAATTAATTTAAAATTTGAAGTTTTTCTGCAACACTCAGCCAGTAATCTCTGTAATGACAGACCCTTTTTACATGTTTATAGAATAAAATTGAAAAAAATCAAAAATTACTTACAGTGAAGCCTGGGTCCACGTACACGTGAAGCCTGGGTCCACGTACACGTGAAGCCCGGGTCCACGTACACGTGAAGCCTGGGTCCACGTACACGTGAAGCCCGGGTCCACGTACACGTGAAGCCTGGGTCCACGTACACGTGAAGCCCGGGTCCACGTACACGTGAAGCCTGGGTCCACGTACACGTGAAGCCTGGGTCCACGTACATGTGAAGCCCGGGTTCACGTACAAGTGAAGCCTGGGTCCAATCGGGATGTTCACGTTCTTCTTCACCAAAACTTCTCTGCAAATGTTTTCCACTCGCCGTTTCCTTGTTGAGAACTCCAAATTTCCAAATTAAAAATTCGGATGATAAATAGAATCACTTGAGAACTCATGATGTAGAGCTTGAAAGGCTGAACACCGAATGACTGAGCAGGGTCTTCTTTTTATTCCTCATGGAATTCTCTGAAAGAAAAACAAACATTTCCATTACTAACCTCTGAGACCCAATGTACCTTATTCTTTTCAGACCCGATGTGCCTCACTAGGGACAAATAAGAAATGCGATTTTGAACCTTAATGTTTCCATAATTTATTCCATATTGTCAAGCTGTTAATCTCGACTTTCAACGTCGACTGTTGGAATGACGACGGAAAACAAAGTTATAAGTAATGGGTGTTAATTGGGTGTAGGTTCATTCAGACATCGATTGGTGTTCGGATTACTTTTCCTGACATCGCACGGTGGGCCAAGAGTGGCATTTCCTGGCAGAAACTATTAACACTTACATAAAAGTGTAATTATTGCAAAAGGTTTTGTTTAGTAAAATTAAAATTAAAATAGCAAAATTTTACTCAAAATTAAACTTTATACAGGGTGTCCCAGAAAGAAATGTACTTTTAAAACAATGAAATCAGAAAAATTGCCTTATTTACAGACATTTTTACAAGATTACCTGGTTTTACACTTCTGGGAAATAACTTGTAAATGATTACATCATCTAAATGAAGGCCCTAAGGCTCTGGCGCTCTGCCAAACGAAACGTTACATCTGAGAAGACTACGGCAGAGTTCTGGTGGGATAGCTTTAATTTCCTCATGAACATTTTGTTTCAGCTGATTGAGGGTAGCAGGAGGGCTATTGTAGACCCAATTTTTTGATACCCCCACAAAAAGTCTAGTCGAGTGAGGTCAGGGCTTCTCGGAGGAAAATTTATGTTATCAAATCTGGAAATGACTTTCCACGAAACACCTGCCTTATTGCTTTCATGTAATCTCCTGCTGTATAACACGTAGATCCGTTCTGTTAAAACCACAATCTTCGCCTGTTAGCCCGAGGTAATGACTGCAAGAACGGCTGTAAATGACCATCAATCGTTGTAATGTACCAGAGAATTTACAAACTGAACCCTTAATGATCGATAACATACGCTCGGCATTTTCTTAAAAACACTTCTCTGTTGCGGCCGATGGGACGAGGGTTTATAGTTGATCCTGTGGCTTGAAAATTGATCACCCGGTATTTGATTATGTTCACTGATGGCGTTTGGTTGAAATCATGAAGTCTGTATTGAGCGTGAAAGTGCCAACGAACTGTCCCATAAGAAAGCGTTTGGTAATACTCGCGTACACAGAAAGCACACTACTCACCGGTAAAGCGATCCATGGCAAATGGCTTTCCACGGGTATGGCTACGAAGCCCTGATAAGCTCCTTATCTTATCTCGCTTGGACATTCAGCCATCCCTAAAGTAAAAGTGCATTCCTTTCTGGGACACCCTGTATCAAGGCAAACGTAGCACAAATCAAACACATTAAGTTAAAACAATGCAATTCCTTTGTTTACAAAATAACTTGTATTGTTTCATGGTCTGTAATATTACCAATATCCGCTGGATTCAATATTAAAATAATAAAAATCACTTATCACCATCCCTAATTGCCGACTCACTAGAAGTAAAATAGATAAATGAAACACAGTATTAAAACAAATAACCTCACTTCAGCTCATATACCTGACTGTTTGTGTTACATGTTACGGGTTAGAGGTGAGAGATGTTGGCGGGTTGCTTTGGTTACTAAAACAAATAAACAAGTGCGCCATCATGAATCGTGCAATCAAAACAGCAGCAAAGGTTCAGCTTCTTATTGCCCTAAAGAGGCTGTACAGACTACTGATGTGCGCGCGCATATTCGTACGCAGCCCCAGACGGCGTATATCACAATACAGTAGAGTCCCGCAAACCCGGACTTTGATAACCCGGAATTCTGGACAGAGCAATAAAGTGCATTGAGATTCAAGGCCAGAGCATGGTGTGACACATTTCAAACAGTTTTAGTTTTTCTTTAAGTTTTTTTGTAACTAATATAGTTTTTATATTTTTTACTATGCAATAAATAAATGATTTCTTATAGAAATAACAGAAACTATTGTTATTTTTTCTTATTTTTACTCATTTCCCGATAACTCGGAATTTTCACAAACCCGGACACCGTTCGGTCCACATTAGTCCGGGTTTGTGGGACTCTACTGTATGGCAATGACGTCAGAGCACCCTCAACACTGTCCGCTGTATTTGCCATAAGCTCTGGCCAGCATCCACGAGATATACACACAATAGCAGTGGACACCTGAATACTTTCGCAAAACATTTCGATGCGTGCAGTTGAAATGAATTTATCATTAATAGTCAGTATAATTAAAATTAGTAGTTTTTACACATTTATCGGATCAGATGTAAATTAATTTAATTCAGTGTGTTTGCAAATCTCGGGGGCTGGCGTCCGAGAGTCCTTAAGGGCCAGCCGCCACTAGTAATCAATAGTTTCCTATCTGGAAAATTAGTTGTTACTGCTGCTGTAAGTTGTGCAAAATCAATTGATGAGGGCATAGTGTGTGTTGGGATTTTATAGACTTGAGATTTGACAAAAGCATTCAGTACTGTTGGCCGCTCCATTCTTTTGAAAAAATTGAACAAATTAAACTTAGATAAAAATTTCTTAAAATGATTTCAATCAAACTTACCAGGTAGGCTCCAATGTATTCAATTAAGGCACATGTAAAACAAAAAAATTTACAATACAAAATCCGATCTAAATTTAATAAGACACAGGGTCCCCCAGTGATCAGTCTTGGGTCCCCTTCTATTTCGAATTCAATTCAATTCAAATATTCTTTAATCATGTCATATATTAATATACGGTATTCAAGAATGGTGTAAGCAGAGAAAATGCCATAAGACCAAACTGAGGTACAGGTATTTCTGTACAGTTTCCAAAACAGAGGCTAGTAAATAATCATAAAATATTATATGTATGTGTATATATAACCTGAATATGACAACAGAGTATTAAAATCTAAGTTCATCCAGGGAGTATAAAGCCTTGTCGATGCGAAATGTTTTAGCCTTTTTTTAAATGCTGATGTACCACCTGTAGTCCGAATATCATTAGGGAGTTGAATAGGCTATCAAATTCTTGTCTCTGATGTTGCCGTTGCCGTCAGATCGCGGCAGGCAACTCTCATTATGTTATAGAAAAATCAGATTGTTAAATTTTGACACAGGAATATAGTATTTTTATCTATTCAAACACACTTAATATCCAAGAATGTCATCAAAATGTAGATGTATCAGACCTTTCAATTCTAAACCAATAGAGACAAAAATTGATAATAAATCGAACATTACATCTGCAGAACTGAACCCAGCGAATAAAGTGTACATACTTAATACAGGACCTACCAGTTGACCATGATGATATGCACAGTTGATCAACATGCCCGAAGCAGGACCCATGCAAGTTTACCCAGGTGAAATCCCATCTCGAAGGTGTAGTCCCATCATGACATTAGGTTAGGTTTCACCATATTTGAGCTCAGGAAAGGGTCGGAGAAAGCCTGAAAATCATAATTTATTAGCCAATCTCGATATCAAAAGAAATGGGGTAGACTTAGTTTGTTATAATTTTTCAAACGATCCTTCTAAAGTTCATTAGGCCCTATTTATTAAAAAACAAGTTAAAAATTACCTAAGTACAGTAGAGTCCCGCAAACCCGGACTTCGATAACCCGGAATTCTGGATAACTCGGAAAGCCTGCCAGAGCAGTAAAGAGCATTGAGATTCAAGGCCAGAGCACGGTGTGACACATTTAAAACAGTTTCAGTTTTTCTTTAATTTTTTTTTTTAACTGATATAGTTTTCATATTTTTCACTATGCAATAAATAAATGATTTCTTATAGAAATAACAGAAACTATTCTTATTTTTCTTATTTTTACTCATTTCCCGATAACTCGGAATTTTCACAAACTCGGACACCGTTCGGTCCACATTAGTCCGGGTTTGTGGGACTCTACTGTAATCAGTTTAACTGATAGAAACCATGACTGTGTGGCATTATTCACATCTTTCAGCTAATGCCCTGTTTATTCATGCGGGCTGGGAGCCAAGACAAGAACCAGGGGTGAAACGGTGCATGTGGTTGCATAAAAATGTATATATTATTTCAACTCTAAAGTCAGCTGTATCGGTTTCAATATCTTTGACACTAAATATCACAAAATTTATGTAGCCTACTGGTATATTTATATTTTATAAAAGCTCTTTTCATTTGATTTTTCCACCAGGGGTCTGGCTAAGTGCAGCCTACAACACCTATTACCTAGACTTTTCTAGGCACTTAGCCTATAATGGGATTGGCCTTTTTATAAGCAATTTGTTACTTTGAAATTGTGAAAATACCAACTTCATGTATAATGTGATAAGGGGTAGGGGCCTACTTTGGTATTACCGTATACGGAGGCTACTGTTTTCTAAGAGATTTTTTACTGGATACAAAAAATGACTACATAATTGGAAAGAACATATACTTTGATTGACTTCCTGTCCAGTGGCCGCTGCTGCAGCCTTAAGTGGCGCCTTTGGCGCCGCGGCTGCAGCAGCGGCCAAGCTTTTAGAGAAAGGAAATTTGTAGTCTAACCAAATTCCCAATGTGGGGAATTTACAGCCGGGCCAAGTCGTTGACAATTGATTGTTCCCCACCCATCCACCCCAGTTCCCACTGAATCCTTTATATAGTAATGAGAAATAAATCAGTGAAGTATCTATTGCTAATATCGAAATATCGTTCATATGGGTGTTTGACTATCGATGGTTCCCCACCCGGTAAACCCGATTCCCACCGAATCCCCCAGATAGTGAGGCGAAGCCTGTTGACAATATTTTAATATAGGCCTACAAGTTACCTAGGCCTGCCACTGGTATTTTTAAGCCCAAATGAAATTTTCAAAAGAAATTCACAAATTCTAAGGGTGTAAACTGAACATCAAATAAACTTAAAAACAGCTAAATAAATTCTTACCTTTCAATAGGCCTCCATTCAAGAAATACAAAGTTTTACAGTTCACTGTTCTTGCATTGATTAAGTAATGGTTTCTGATGGAATGGCCCAGTTGGAAAAAGAGTTCTACTCTATCGAAGAATTTCTCGAAAGGAATGATGCAGTGGAATAGGCCTAACCAAAATCAAAACCAAAACCGGATTGAAACACTGTTGACGCCCATCCTATTCTATAATAAGGAATAAGGATCAAGACCAAGAAGTTCAAAGTAAGTAAGTGATGAATGAGCAACAAAATACGAAGGAATATTAAATTCTCTAAATAATTCCTCATTGAAGGCTATCATGACATTTTGACAATGAAAGCAAAGGACAAGATATAACCACAGACAAAGGAAGGATAGATTCCTTAGTCTGTGATATAACACAAACACAAAAATATATTTTTGTGATGTTGAATGAGCAATTAGCTAGATGATGACAGCTGGACAACCGGACAGCAGCCAACAGACAACTCAAGATGCGGAAGCCCTCATTGCTCCGAAAGTCATAACTCCGAAAGGTATATCTCCGAAAAAATTTTCGAAATAGTGCTCTATCGGAGTTATGCCATAGAGTAATAATGAACTTCGTAAAGAGATGGCACTCCCTTGTTAACTCGGTGGTAACGGAACAGCAGCGCTATCTGAATAAAGTGCAACGAATAAAAAGATCGATGCGATATATCGATGGTCGTCGATGCGATATATCGATGGTCGTCGATGCGACATATCGATCGTCGTCGTCTGCTTTGTTTATATTTTCGTTTTTTTGTTTTGTTTGCTAGACTTTCAATTTTAATGACTTTACCGGTTTGTTAAGATTAAGTGCGTTTGCCGCTAGTGCAAGTTGTTTCGCGAAATACTGTACTGAGTGATTCTTATTGTGCTTAAAGCGATTGAAAATAAATACGTAGATCTTTACATAAAAGCACTTAATAAAAATTAATTAACTTAGTTAATTTTTATTAAGTGCTTTTATGTAAACATCTACGTATTTATTTTCCAGCAATAGCTTTAAGCACAACATGAATCACACGCAGTACAGTATTTCGCGAAACAACTTACACTAGAACAACTTTCTGCAAACGTACTTTAGGTATTTTCCCACACTCAAATTAATTCCAACTTGTTATGGTTGTGTACACGTCGCGTCGTGACAGAAAATAAGGGAAACGGAACGGGAAGTTACCAGATCGTTATCGTCGTTCTGATTGGCTGAATCAGTGAAGAAGAAGAAAGTCATGTTTTTACAACGCCATCTGAATAAAGTGCATGGAATTAACCCGCTCCAATAAGCTTACCACTTGGCTCCATTTAAGTGTCAGACCGGTGGTTATGCTTTCAGAGTAGTGCTATTTCGGAGTTGTGCTTTCGGTATAGTGACCTTTCGGAGGTATGCTGTTCTAATAAATGTATTTATAACTTCTCGGCATTATAATCTCCTTTCTAACTTCCAAACGTACTTTTTTATGCATAATTCCGAAACATATCACTCCGAAAGACATAACTCCGAAAGGCACTACTCCGAAAACATATTTCCGAAAATGCACATTTCCAAAAATCTTAACACCAAGTTCTTTCGGAACAGTTCCTTTCGGAGTCGACTTTCGAAGTTGTGCCCTTTCGGACATATGCTTTCGGAGCACTACCTTTCGGAATTATGACTTTCGGAGTTGTGCTCTTTTGGAGATATGCTTTCGGAGTTTTGCTCACTTTATGGCCGATTTGTTAGTGTGTTGTTAATAATGTTGTTGTAAAATAATGGTTTTGCTCTTTCAGAGATATTCTTTCGAGTTGTGCTCTTTCGGAAATATATGCTTTCGGGGTAATGTTCTTTCGGAGATATGCTTTTTGAGTTTTGCTCTTTCGGATTTATTATTTTCGGAGTCGTACCTTTCGGAATTGTGCTCTTGAAAATATATTATAAAGTTAGAAATAAGAAAAATTTATTTCTAAAGGTTAGTTACAAATTAAATACATGGTCAAAAAACAAGCATATCTCTGAAAGAACACAACTCCGAAAGTCATAACTGCGAAGGACACTGTACCGAAACAACTCGGAGTAAAGACTTTCGGAGATCTGCTTTGTCGGAAATATGCTTTCGGAGCTGTGCCTTTCGAAATTATGAATTTTGGAGTTTTGGCCTTACCTGATACGTGATACCTGATACCTGATGTCTTCATCTTTTACCCACAGCGTGGGATTGATGGCGTCAAGAAAATAAACATACTTCAATTTAAATTGAACAAAACACTGAACACACTAAAATTTCAAAGACTAAAACTTAACTTAAAATACTTTTGACTTCCGGTTGGTAGGGGCTGACTACAACACTGAGAAGTCATCTTCAAGAAATTCGTTGATGCTATAGTGAGCCCTATTCTTGAGGAAGTTTGAGAGGACCCTCTCAAAAGTGTCTAAATCCTTCGGAACTATGCCGTAAAAAATACATATTTTATTTCGGAGTTATGACTTTCGAAACAATGCATGGCACTCGCCTAAATGCCTTAATGCTTATAAAACCAGGTGATTATAAGTTTCCGGTGTATAAAAAACATCACGATCCCAGCTGTAGGTTAAGTGTTTCCGGTCCACAGAGACGTCACGATTTGTTTATTATTTTTAATTTAGACAACTTGAGTGCTGTTATTCTCCTCCTGTCTTTTTTGTTCTCTATACAGACTCTGGGTATGGCTGCCTGTGCAGGATCCGACCAGGTATGGCAGCGGTAATCAGGTATGGCAGCGGTGGGATACGACCAGGTATGGCAGCGGTGGGATACGACCAGGTATGGCAGCGGTAATCAGGTATGGCAGCCTGTGCAGGATCCGACCAGGACCAGACTGCATGTCACGGTTATGCTGGATGTTTATTGGGCAACTCACCACCTTCAGGTTATTTATGGCGTTGGTCCTATGGTGAAGACTTTGTTGGTGAAATCCTCTTGTCAATATTAAAAAATGACAGTCACGAAACACGTACACACACACGAAAAACACATAAACGCCATCACAAAACAAAAAACCCGACGTTTCGAGAAACCTAGAAACGTCGGGTTTTTTGTTTCGTGGCGTTTATGTGTTTTTCGTGTGTGTGTACGTGTTTCGTGACTGTTATTTTTTTAATATTGACAAGAGGATTTCACCAACAAAGTCTTCACCATAAGACCAACGCTATAAATAACCTGAAGGTGGTGAGTTGCCCAATAAATATCCAGCATAATTCAGATACCCCACCTAAAAATGTCTTTTAAAGAAATGGATGTCACGGAATAGAGAGGCAGTGGTTATGTATGGGCAGGGCCGGATTTAGCATTTTGGCGCCCATAGCCCAAAGAAATTTTTCGCCCCATAGTCTGGTTAAAGTTACTTTCCTAAAAACCTTCACTATAAAGTTATATCAGGCCTATTTTTTAGTTGCCTTAACATCGCTCCACGATGCAAGGTTATCATAGCAAGTTTTTACGGAATTAACTTGGTTCTGGGCTTAACAAAATGCCGTAATAAAACACTTTTAGCAATATTATGTATTTAGCAGTGAGCTCACGTTTGTAGGACTGAAACAAAACGATGCAACCCGCAAAGCATTCCTGCAACAAAAGCATGGCCTTTGCTTGTTGCTGCTTGCGCTTTTCGAATTCCAAGCCCACTAACATGAACTCCGGACAGGACTGATACTGCATCTACAGGGTGTATCTGAAATACACCGACAAACTTTGGGATATTGTTCCTGAGGTCAAAACAAATAAAAAATGTCACATAAGTATATATCCTATCTCGCTCCGTTTTCTGTCTGTCGGTCTGAACGTGTTTTTTTAAATGATTAATCATAACTTTTGAACTACTAGAGGTACCAACTTAAAACTTGGTACACATATGCTGGTTAATAGGAGCTATCTTTTTGCTGAGTATAAAGTTTCTACTTTATACCATTTCAAAATGGCGGCCGTTTTAATTTTTCAAAGCTTAATAAATCAGAAACTACAAGCTTTTAGGAAAAATAACAAGATACAAAAAATGTGCAAAATTTAATTTCCTTTAAGAAAATGGACAGTTTCAATAGGGTCATAAAAATAATATCGGAGGAAAATTCAATTTTTATATAGTTACAACTCGCTAAATTATTAAATTTGCCCATATTTACGGTTAAAACTTCAGAAATTTTTTCTCCATTATTTATGTTATGACCTTGTTCAAATTGTACATTTCCTGAAAGGAAATTAAATTTTGCACCTTTTTTGTCTCTTGTTATTTTTCTTGAAATTTTGCTTAGTTAAGCTTTGAAAAATTAAAACGGCCGCATGTACTTGACTACCTGCTTTTATATCCTACATTAGACACATCATAATGGTAAGATGTATTATTTTCAAATGTTACAACAAAGAGTACATTTAATCTATAATATTCTGTGTCCAACGGCGTGGCTCCATATTTTTAACCGAGAAATAAACTTGCTGAAAAGTTGTCGGTCCACTCGGTCCACAGGTTCTTACCGAGGAGGTTATATCGTTATACTGGAGACTGCACTCAATATTAAAACAGCGTGCCGGCTGTTTAGAACGAAATATCACAAAATTAGTACATCAGTTAGTACAAACCGTTGAAAAAACCTCAATTCCACCGACTTCCCAAAATGAACGAGTCAATCGAGTGATTCAGACGAATCACGACTCAATTTTGAGGTTAGTTCATTTTGGGACCGGAAATCAATAATATTTCGAGCAACGAATTAAGCGCTCGTAATAAACTGCTAACTAGTACTTTTAGTTGATTTTTATTTGAAAATAACCTTACCCAATTTATTTTTGGGTATAACTTTAATGGCAAGATAAAGTAAAAACAGCAAAAAAGATATTAGGCTTGGTTAGAAGTACTGTGATTTATTTAATCAGTCACAAAACAAATTACGAGAATTAAGGTAGAAAATTAGTAGGTAAGCCACATAATTAGTAGGACTTTTATTTCTGTTAGTGATATTGCTGAGCAACAGTGACGTTTGTATAATATCGATGATGGCAAAATCTAACATAAAATGCGAGTTTTTCATTTACTGGATATTAACACTTACATATTGAAATTAAAATTCACTTTTCTTTATTCACAGGTTAAAAATTAGCATTTTCTATTCTATTATATAGTCATAGTATAGTATTATATTTGGCCACAACTGTTCCAAAGGCAAAGAAACCGTTCAGTCATAAGGAACAGATCAACATGATTCAACTCTCCGAAATGATTACATCAGTTTTTGAATCAGTTTAATCGACTCAAAGAACGGTACATTAGTTAGTACACTCACACTAGTACAGTAGGGTAGACTGTTGTACCTCGAAACACTTTTGATATTTTAATTATTTGAAAATAAACTATAGCTGTTTTAATAATGTAAAAATTACACAGACTTTCTTTCGGATAGTGTCCGTAATAATATTAAATTGGTTTTTAAGAAATCATTGTTTTAGCATTAAATAAAAATAAAGTAAAATTTGTTCCAAGGTACACTATGCTCTTGTACCTTGGAACAAAAGCTTTGGAGCTTTTTACCTTGGAAAGAAGAGGGGTATTTGGAAAATAAATTGAAAACTAGTTACTACGGTTTATTAAATTTATTACAAATTACTTTTACCGGATTTGATTACATACTGATTCTCTGATTTTTACTAACTTCCTGAAAATTTACTGATCCTGAAATTTTACTTTCTGGAGGGGCTCGAACAGCCTCTACGTTTTTTTCAGATTTTTTGCATTAACTGGAGGCTTCTTAACGCCAACCTTGTTTCGCGGCATGATATTTCTTAAACAAAAACACAAACAAACCAGCATAATGTACTTGGGAAGCGTTGTGTTCCAAGGAACAAGAGGATGCGTGTCTAATTAAAATGGCGAATAACGACATTAACCTAAACTTAGCCAATTCAGCTATTATACAAATTTACTCATCAATAAACACACTATCCCAGAATAACTTAACATACCACCACTGGAATGCTGAATCAATGATAAAAAACAAAATATAAAGTGAAAAACATTTACTTTTGGGAGATGAAATAAAGTTTTGATAACAACCACGTGCAAAACTGCTTAAACAATCTCAGACTGACTAGCACATTCTTGGTGGTTACAACTAGGCTATAACATAGTTGATTTTTAGCCCGCTAGATGGTACCTCTAATCGAGAGCAAACTATGTACCAAGGAACTCTATGCTGAAGGTACAACCATCGATATAAATAAGTACACTGGATTGGTAACTCAGGCCACGCAACGCGAGCCGCCGGCAGTGGTTGCATTTAAGATTTTGCAGGGGCGATGGGGGAACGGTTTATTTGCCGGCCAACTTTTACTGACCGTCTGGTTAAATAAATATTAATCGTAATTGCTTATAGTAGTTATAGCAATACATCTATTATAACAAGCTTTACCTGTAAAACTGCTCCCAAATGCGTGCGGTTTCAATGGTTAACAATACAGTTTTATGCTTTTTCCCCCAACGCCCCTTCAATTCGGCCCGGCTGCAACCCCAACGCACAGCTGTGTTGGCTCGGAAATCACTACACGAGCCTTACGGGGAGCGCGCTATCCAGTTGTATTTATTTACATCGATGGGTACAACAGCCTACCCTACCAACTAACTGCGGCACGCTTTCCAACGAGTATCTCCAGTATAACAATATAACCTCCTCGGTCCTTACCGATCATTGTTATTCACAGTACCTTGTGAAATATTTAACGCTCCCCACGCACAGCCACAGCACCGCCCTTAATAAACGAGATGTAAAAATATGAATTCTCCGATTATAAAGACAATAGGGAAACACAGTTTATGAGGTCAGTGCGCATGCGAAGGGGCGTGCATCAAACAATTAGTTGAATAAAAATAATTGCGCGTAGGCTGGATTACAAATGCAGATGTCTAAATCGAGCTCACCATAACGACTGTTATTTCGTGGGTCGAAAATGTTTGATTCGATTGGCCTACTCTAAAACCGGATAAAGTCGAGACACTCATACACGCCTGAATCACGACATAAATATCCTTTCATGCTAATGCTAATGACTAGTACCCCGACACTTGGTCTTCGTCAATTAAGGTGCTGCTATACATACACGTCACGTCACACGTCACGTCCACTTACGGCCAATTCGGCGATTCCGGAGGGGGTGCCATACATATTCGCATCGATTCGCATTTTCTAGTTTCTTATAGCCGAATGGCCTATTGGACGTCGGTGTAAGCTATACATACACGTCACGTCACGTCACATCACGTCGCGTTGCGTCCCAATTCGGCCGATTCGGCCGTGTATGCTCTTCAGAGCATTCGAGTCGGGCCGTGCCGTGACGTGACGTGACGTGACGTGACGTGACGTGTATGTATAGCCGGTTCCATTTGATTACACAGGTTTCATTCACCTCGAAAATGGACGCGACGCGACGTGACGTGACGTGTATGTATGTAAATGTTTATGTTACACACCTTTAAAATGTTCATGTTTTTTTCTGATTATAACACAGAGCATGTAAATAGAATTTTAACTTCTTAAATTAAATTTTTTCACCCAAAAAATATATCGATTCATTCGGACTACATCACATCACGTTTGGGAGTAAGAAATACTTCTTCCAGATTATTTTGTGATGTAGTACAAATGAATCGATAGATATTTGGGTGAAAAATTTTAATTTAAGAAGTTTCAATTCTATTTACATGCTTCTAGTCCAGGCAACGAAAGGTTATAGAGGGAATTGCATGGATCACAATTTTTTACTTTTTAACTTTGTTTGGACTAGTTAGGAGTAAAACATATCAAAAGTCCCCGCCCTTAGCCCTTGAGCCGGCTGGGCTGGAAGGGCCTAAAGGTACAATTTTTTGGTTTTTCCTAAATATATTGAAAACTATCAACTTTTAGTATTCCCTATTACATTTGAAAATTAAAGAAAATTAAATTTCCTGTAAGAAAAATATATAATATGTCTACTTTGGTCCAACCGTTTACAACGTAAGCACTAATTTTATTAATATTTTTAAAAATATCCCTTCCCTAAGAAATACATGTAAATTTGTGGATGACTTAGATGCCCAATTGGGCAACGCTTTTTTCACCTAAAGGAAAATGTAAATTTGTGGATAACTTAGATGCCCAATTGGGCAACGCTTTTTTCACCTAAAGGAAAATGAACAGCATTCAGGAAATATTGACAACATTTACGTAATTTGACACCTCAATCATAAAAATTTGTCTAAAATTAAGGCGTTAGCGAGCTCACAAAAAACGTTATTTTTCAAGGAATTATTACAATTTGTTATAATTCATGAAAAATTACGTATTTTGTGAGCTCGCCAACGCCTTAATTTTAGGCAAATGTTTATGATTGAGGTGTCAAATTACTGAAAATTTTGTCAATATTTCCCGAATGCTGTTCATTTTCCTTTAGGTGAAAAAACGTTGCCCAATTGGGCATCTATAATACCCACAAATTTACATGTATTTCTTATGGAAGGGATTTTTTTAAATATTAAACAAATTCATGCTCACCTTGTAAACGGTTGGACCAAAGTAGACATATTATGTAGCTTTCTTACAGGAAATTTAATTTTCTTTAATTTTCAAATGTAATAGGGAATACTAAAAGTTGATAGTTTTCAATATATTTAGGAAAAACCAAAAAATTGTATCTTTAGGTCCTTCCAGCCCAGCCGGCTCAAAATTGTGATCCATGCAATTCCCTCTATACCTTTTTTTGAGCATTCATTGCCTGGACTATTTGTATTATGATAAGAAAAAATTCATCATTTGCTATGGACAACCAAAATAAATCAATAAAAAATAATTATTTACAAAATTCTTATCAGTTCAACTTTATCAGTTGACTACTTAAAAGAAAAAAATATGAAACATATTTATAGTTAGTCACTACACCAGTGGTTCCACGCACCACTGAGTGGTTGAGTACACCTGAGTAGCCTACTCAAGCACGTAAGCAAACACTCGAGACTAGGTGTCTTCTTTTACGTAATGTACCTCAAGTAACTAAGTAGGACAGATCCGGATTATCCGGATCTGGAATCCGGATTCTGGATTGTGCGGACAAGCGTGTCTGAAAACAAAAGTTAAAAACTACCGTAAAACACGGTTTTAGCGGGTTTTACAAGCAAGTGTCAGTAATAACCCGCATTACATTACCAGTAATTAGGGTTACCAGACGTCCTGGTTTTCCCCGGACAGTCCGGGTTTTGAGGTCTTTGTCCGGTGTCCGGTCCGGGGCTGCTTCTTGTCCGGGGTTTTAGTTTTTTGCAAAAAATTATTAAACTTTTTTCAAAGATGTACGTGAAATCATACAACATTTCAACGGGAGTCATGACAAATTTAAAGGTTTTAGAGTTATCAAGAGGCTGAGTATAAAACGAAAGTAGGCCACCCTCCTGTAGGAATGTGACAACAGCAAACCTAAATAATACGACCTCTCGTATTCTCTATACTGACCTCTGTCGTCTGTCTATAACAGTGAGAATAATATTGGGATTTAGGTTCGAACTGGCTTATCTGATACAAATTTAAGATAGACACTAAGTAAAAAACCTTCATAATACCACAAGCCACAGACTAAGGAATCCGTGATAATAATTTAACAATTTTATTTCACTATCTTCGGCTGTGTTATTGGGGACGGGGGATATGTTTGTTCACTGCCCTCAAACTGTCCTGGGTTGGCGTTGGTCTGAAAAGTATCTGTAACCCTACCAGAAATGCACTCATTAAATCCCTGCAACATTTATACAGCTGTAGTCTGTACATCAGCGTAATGCAATTTGTATCTTCAATATAGCAGGCGTTAGTTACCATATCTCTTTTTACGCGATTTTAAAGTGGATTTGGATTTCATGTTTTGTTGTCTTGTCTCTGAATCTTTGTTATATATAATTATAAAAGGTTTAAATTTACTCGAGGTTTCGAGTATGCTCCCAGATGATTCAAATCAGTCCCATGGTGGAGGTGGCGTTTTGAGGATTCGCCCTCCATCATAGAATTGATTTTATCACTTCGGTAGCATAAATAGGATTTTTTTGCTATGTGAAATTGTAAATAACGATTGATAAATAAGTTTTAAATTCAAAAAATAATTTAAATGGTTTATTAAAAAGACATGTTCTATGTAGAAGTATCGCTATAACAAATTACTAAGACTAATAATATTATTGAGTATAACGTTGTAATGTAAGAAAATTGATCTTTTATAAATAACTCTTAAATAATTCAATGATTTGCATGATACGTGTTGTTGTATTCACTGGATGTAAATAAAAAGTGTTTTTAAGTGTTGCAACACGTTTTTTTTATTTTCATCCCGTAAATAATCATGATTTGGAATTTTATGTGGTGCCCAATCTGAATTATTTTTATTTTTACTTATTTACGCCTACCTACTTATTTTTGTTGCCCCTTGACAGGGCAATACGGACGAGTGAAAAAGCCAATAAGCAAGATTAGGCCACGGAAAAGGGATACAACTAGACAAATACAAGCAGGCAAAACTTATCGAAAAACAAATAAATGTTTCTCAAGGTACGCGCAAGGAAAGGGCACGTTGAAAAAGAAGAAAGGGAGACCAGGAGATATGTTGTTTAGTTACTAATAAGTTAATCAGCCGAGAATAGGTCATCAGGTGAACATCATTCAATTAAATAGGCCTACTGTTATTCTTGAAACTATATTTAATAAAATAATATATTTTTACTTGACCTGACGGATGGGCCCGAAAACTCCAACCCTATGTTCCTTCGAACAAACAGGGCTAGTCTGAGCTGTTTTGCAAAGATGTTCTCATTTATTGTAAGCAAATTTAATTTCTCTTTATGAGAAGGATGATAAATTCCAAATTAAAAAAACATGTTTGTTGTTTGTTGTTTGTTTATTTTTTCCCAAAAAACATTTTCTTGTGAAATCTTTAAAGCATCATTTATTACGATCATTTGGATTTTAATAAAATGATGAAGGTTTGGAGTGTTTATACTTGAAAAGAAAATCTTTGATCCGTCATTAGTTGTTAGAATCCACATAAAAAAGTAGATTTGCTGGAACAACAAAAACATTGCCAAACCGAGCAAAAAGCATTTGCAGATATACAACCTGCAAATGTATTTGTTCGGTTTACCAATGTAATTTGGTTTAAACACATTGGCTGAGTGATAGTAAATTTAATTTGTAGGAATAACATGACTTGGCGATTATAGCAAACAAAATTAGTGTTAAACTAGCAAATGTATGGAACATTTTGCTCGCAATACCAATGTGTTTGTTATAAATACAACGGAAATTGGTATTTATAGCAAATGTGTTTTTAACAAAGTAATATTAGTAAATCCAACAAAACAATTTTGGTAATTCCGACAAAACCATTTGTTGTATCAGAAAATAAATTGGTAAAAATCGCTCAACAAATGTGGATATGTTGGTTTCTTCAATTTATTTTTTTCTGTGCAGGGACTGACGTCAGGAGTCCTACAAGGATTAGTTCTCGGCCCTATATTATTTTGAATTGTATTTCGTCATTTATGTAATACCCACACAAAATTCTTGTTACAAGAGAAGATTATAGTTCTTTGGCATTTTATTTATTTTTTTATTATTTTTCGAGATCCTACTGAAAAGTTTTCCTTGGCATCATCCTAACCCAATATCATTTCCCACATATTAACATAAGTCCAAAGGCGTTTACCGTAAAATCGAAATATTCCCCTTCCAGGTTCCAACTCGACTGAGAGCTGATAGTCGAAGAGGCCGCGAGGGAGCAGAGTCTTGGAATGAAGACATTCCCGGGGACCGGGGACGGGGACCTCGGTATATCAGCATGGCGAGCGACGATTGGTCGAGAGGGGACGGGGAGGGCCAATCGCCGCGGGGGGGCGGGGCTTGGAGCCGCGAGTCTCTCTCTAGACTCTCGCCGGCCGCGCTGCTGGCAGCTAGTGTTTGGATATCGAAAGAAAATATCGATATTTATATCGACGATAATATCGAACCCTCAATATCGATATTTCGAAAATATCGGATCAAAAATATCGATATATCGGAAAGTTTTTGTTAAAAATTAATCGAATACATACGCTGTGTATCACAACAGTTAGCAGCATAACTGTGACGTCCATTTGAAGTAAAATTGTTTAAAATTTATACTTTGAAGTGATTTTAGATCAATAACTGCAAAACAAATTGTGTTACTGCAAAAGAGCCTACATAGCCAAGATAATTTTTTGAAATTCTTGTCGATAACCATATTTTTACAACTAACAAAACAACAAATAATAAAAAACTTAACTAAAAACCGTTTCTAGTAGCTAATATAAGTTATTTCCAAATTGATAACTTTAATATTTACTTATCAAATAATGTTTAATTACTACAAATGAAAAAGGGCAGAAAACGTTAAACTGTATTATTTATGTATTATTCTTAACAATTTGTTAATATCGATACTAACGATAATATCGAAGTAAAATATCGATATTCCGATAATATCGGAAGTCTAATATCGATATAAAGAACGATATATCGGAACCAAAATATCGATATTTCCGATATCGGATATCGATACCAAACACTACTGGCTGCACACCAGGCGGTGATGTTGACTCACCATCAGGTGCGGGAAAAGGGAGTTTAGAGAAAGATGGAGATAGATAGTTAGATAGATATAGATAGATAGATGGAGAGATGGATAGAGAGAGAGAGAAAAAGCCATTTTGGGAACAGCCCAAGGTGCATGGCCGGAGCCCGCGGTCCTTTTAGTAAAGGGCTACAGCACTATGTCCCACGAAGCGGAAAGAGTAATTGCTGGAGTGATTCCGTTGGATCTTATGGTCGAAGAAAGACTTAGACGAAGAAGAGATAAGGAGGCCGGAGTTGACTGCAAGGAAAGCAAGAGGCTGCGCAGTGAGGAAACACTAGATGAGAGGCAGCGAAGATGGGAAGCAAGCACAACAGCTAGGGAGACATTTGCCTTCGTGCCTGATAACTTTATGGTAAAAGGGAGTTTAAAGAAAGATGGAGAGAGATAGAGAGGTGGATGGCCGAAGCCCGCGGTCCCTCCACCACCCCTGACTTAAGAGGGTTCCCTACCAACGGCAGTTTTCGTTTTTCTGCGACACTAGCGGCGACTTTTGGAACTGCGGCTCCATAAGAGCCCATGTTAAATTTGTGCACTTTTCGCCGCGAAAGCCGGTGCAGGGGTAAACGCGGGAATAGCATTGTGAAGATAACGAGTTGCAGAGTGTTTATTGCTTCTCCAAAATCGTTTATGCTCACTCATTAATAAGATATATGGCGTTAAAGTTGGTCAAATTCAACGGAATGAATCTTTAGAATACATTAAAATTAACGATTTTTGATTAGCAATTAACATTCTACAACTCTTTAACTTTGAAATGGTATGTTGTATTAAATTTTAATTTTAGAACTGTAGGCGCTAAATGACACCCCGCGGAGCGTGTTTTAGACATAATTTGGGGTAGGTAGGGAACCCTCTTAAGTGAAGGACTTATTCGTCAGGTCGCTTTCCTGAAGAGTCCTCCTAAGTCCTCTTCATGTCTTCTCTCATCTCATGACCGGGCACTCTTCTATGTGTCCACCCAACACACCTCTCCCCTCCCCTATTACTTAAGCACTAGGATCATCGGACTTTTTCGTTTTTCTTATTTTTTAATATTTTCCTTTTTTCGTGTTTCCAAAGTTGTAGTCTATCCTCTTCTTTTTTTTAAGCTCGTGTTTCCTGTTTCCAATTCTTCTGCACATTCTTGAATCTATCCTCTTCTTTTTTTAAGCTCGTGTTTCCTGTTTCCAATTCATCAGCACATTCTTGAACTCTTCAACTTGAATTTGAAGTTCTCGTGGTCGCTGACAAATTGCGTTGTGTAATGGTCTGTCTCCCAATGGATTTCCTTCCTTTCTCTGACATCAGGCACGAAGGAAAATGTCTCCCTACCTGATGTGCTTGCTTCCCATCTTCGCTGCCTCTCATCTAGCGTTTCCTCTCTGCGCAACCTCTTGCTTTCCTTGCAGTCATTGTGCTGTAGCCCTTTACTACACCTAACAACAGTTTCCTCTAAAGACTCATTAGGATTCACGTCAGTTCAGTAATTCTTGTGGCGTTTTCCTGAGCTGCCAACACTTCAAACTCTTCATTCTGTAGGCTTCTCTGCAGTGTCTGATCAAAGCTTCTCCAGTTCACTTTTCTAAAACAGCAGGCTCCTTCCCTCTGTTCGTTTTGCAATCCTCTTCTGCCACTTACACCTAACAGCTTGACCGTTATCAACCTAAGATTGCTTATTGTATCTTCATGCACCTTCTAGTCTTCCGCAAATCTTGATAAACCCCCGTTTACAATGGTTACATCAATGTTTGACTTGCCTCCCTGCGTTGTTTCATAGGTTGTTCATTTATTAAACCTGTTTAGAACCTGCAGATTCCAAGCCATCTCAAACATCTTAAACTTTAGAACCTCTATCATCAGTTGATCCACTGCGCCACATCCCTGATCTCGCGTTTACATCTCCTCCACGTAAGGCTCCTTTGATTCCTTTCTTCCTAATAATGTCTGCAAGTAGTGAGACATTATTAATGTCAATCCGTTCAATCGGTTCGGACGGCCTGCTGTACAGGCTTATCACAGGTAAGGTCTTTCCTTCAATCTCGAGTCTGACGCTGATACACGATCCGTTTGTTTCCGCTGATTGCATTAATGCACCTATCTTCTCATTCATGACGAGAACAGCACTCCAAATATCTTCTCTTTCACTCCTATCATGACACGCTCTGCATCCTGATACTATCATTGTTCTGTTTACAGTGTATGGTTCTTGGACCAGGAGGACATCAGTCTTCTCTGCAATACACATCTTAATTGCCTCATCTGTTGCTGTTTTTACCCGTCCTAAATTCCACTGGGCGATTCTACAGTCCATAATTTTTTTTTAATTTTTCCTCTTCACCGCTTTCTCATATGCCGAACAGATTATAGATCCCCTTCATGTTTTATATTCAAGTGGCATTCTCTCTTACAATTTGCACAGCATGCAGCACCTTTATTCCTCTTCTTATCGCAGTCCTTATATTCATGCTCTCCTGCACAATGTAAGCAGCATGGCTTCACAGCATTGCAATGTTTGGAAAAATGAATTTGCCCAAATCTTTGGCACTTGTAGCATCGAGCTAGATCTACATAATCTTTCACTCTGCAGCATTGCCACTCGACAAAGATCTTCCCCTGTCTTCGCAACCAGTTCCTGACCCTCACTGAGCATTCCACGACAGTGTGTATTTTCCTTCCTGCTGACTTTACATCCTTATATTGATGTTTCACCTCAAATTCCTAGTTGTACTCCTCTTCTTCTATACCACTCGCATATTCCTTATAAACACCTCCTCTCTGATCCCTCCATCCTTCGTGCTTGCATTCACATCATTGACCATAATAACCGGACTCTTCTTCGATGGTTTTTCCACTTTCAGCCCGGCATTTTTCAGGTCTACCTGCTTACTGAGGTTTTCCACCCCTTCATCGTTCTCTACCTCCAACATAACTCCATTTCTGATGTTGATCAGCCTCCTAACTTTGAGTCCTATCTCAGAAGGTTTAACCTGCCGCTTTAGGGTTGCCTTGACCTCCTCACTGTCCTTGGATTCGTGCCTTAACAGACCAGTTTTAGGGCCCGGGAGCACTTTTGGTTCTCTGGGATGCAATCTCAGCAAACTTAGTCCACTCTTTCCTCGGTTTTCCAACCTTGGGTCGTTCCTTGTTCATTTCTTTCTTCACAGTCCTCGTGAACTCTGCCCACTCTTCAGCTTGAATCTCAGTTCTTATCCTTTCTCACTCTTTAGCTCGAATTACCTCAACTTGGAACTGGTTCAGGTACCTCATGAATTTCTCAGTCTGAGACTTGATCACCATTTTAGTAATGGTCGGCTGTCTAAGCTATGCCTTCGTTCTTTGAAAAATTTCAGCCTTCCACCATCAAGCCATTTCACTGTCAAGTCACTCTGATCTTCATCCTCTTTCTCATCATCAGAGTCTAAATCCTTAGCCTTCTTCGTTTTCTTCTTCTTATCCTTGTCATCAGGTCTGCTTCTTACTCTTTTCTTACTTTCCGCCTCCGGCTCCAGCTCCGCATGGCTACTAGTGGCAGAAGAATAACCACCGCCCAACTCCGTTGACATTTCCCTCTGACTGCTGAGTCTTCGTTCCTTTTCATGTTTTTCAAGGAACTCCTTCTTTGCTGCAATTCTTTCCTCCTCGGACTTTCTGCTCTCCTCCTTTTCCATCTTTTGATTTGTGTCGCCTAAGTTGAAATCAATTCAGAACAATTAATATCAATTACTTAAGCAATCAACAAATCAACAATAATATTTAGCTAAATGCTAGCTTGCATGCAACCTGAAACACTATAAACAATATTCTGGGGTATCGGCACTGAGCTAAATCCAAATATTACAGGAACTCGTCCGTAAACAACAATCAGACAGAAATAATAACTGGTATTCAAATAAGTTTTCATGACATAAAAGGAAATTATAACTTTACAAACAAGATTCGAATCTAAAACAAGTTGATGAGAATATGTTACAACATGATTTTACTAAGAGCAAATATAAAATGCATTTGAGAAAACAATTATTTTACATAGCTCAATTCAAAGATTAATTAAATTTAATACAATTCAACTGACTTTATAAAGGATAGTTTTCAAATATTATACTTACATAATCACGAGTATGTAATTCTCTAGTGCCACCCCTTACTGGAATGAAAGAATAACCGTTTGTTTCAAAATTAAACTAGCTAATTGACTCTACACACTACCAACATAACTAACAGAAATGAAGTCCCTAAACCAAGTTAAGATATAATATTTAAATATTGTTTAACTAAGAAATCGGTATAAATTCTTGTATCGTGGAAACTTATAATCGAGATGGAATGTCCATGCCAAGTTCCAACATTGTTGTTGGAGACCCATATAATTGTTTATTAGACGGTCAACCCATTTTACAAAAGTGAGAATACAGAAAATTACTTCGGGTTGTTAATAAAACGCAAATATCCTAAGTGGTATTTGAAATATACAGTAAGGTGACCGTAATAAATTTGTATATTGTATTATTTTTGTAGATGGGATCTTGTGTCTTTTCTACCCCTTGAAAATAAGGTCTTTTGACCAATGATCGCCATTTCGAATTTTATAATGTATCCTATTTCAGCTGACTGAGAGATAATCTTTAAAAACCTTTTTTATTACGCATATTGAGCCTACGAAGAATATTTGTGCCAAGTTCCATCGCTTTAAGCCTCATAGTTTTTTAGAAACTGTGATCAGTCAGTCAGTCAGTCATTCAGTCAATGGGTTTTGGCTTTTTATACATAGAAGAACGAATTAATTTTTTCAATACAGCATCTTTATAGTGGATAATCAGTTAAACTCCCTTGTCCTTTAGTAACAAACCTGCATTCTTAATTTGATAAAGATTGCTTGAAGTACACTTACTTGTTCCTATATAGTTTGATTTAACTTCAAGGAAGGCAGTATAAGTTTTATATTTGAATAGACTAGAAGCTCACCATCTTATCTGAAGTAACGTATTCAAACAATTACCACCCAAATGTTGAGATGTCCTACTTTGGTTTTGATTCTTAGCCACGTAGACACATTCTCCAAGGCTTTATAATAAACCCTTGATGTAATATAACAAACTCAATTGCCTTTCAGTCAAACACAATCCAAACAAAAATATCATAACCCACACTAGTCAATTAATTGGGGACTCTAAACTTGTTACTTATCACTGATGAAATTATATTGTTCAGTGCGACAGGTATATGGTTCATACTTCACAAGTTGAGTTTAAACAGTTTGACCGGTTCCAAAATTTTGAATCAAATTCCCTCACAGGATATGTTTAACATAACATGTGTGGGAAATCCTTAACAACAGTATGAGATCCAAAATTAAAATGAATACCGGCTGAAACGCCAGCCGACCAAAAACAACTCTAAAGAATGCGGTCATAACGACAACTATCCTGGGTCTGCTACCTGGGGAGGGTCAGTGGGTAATCCAAACAAAAATCTGGCAGCTGAAACCACACCAATTCCGTCAACCGATATAAGTACAGATTTTGATGATAAGCAATTCTTAAAGTAGCGCAGTTACAGCGAGCTGGGATGTCTCTCTGTAGGCCTAAGTAAAGGAAATCTCTTAGATTAAGGTAGGGTCCAATTCTCTCGCGGGAAAATATACTTTTAAATGGAATTCCACATTAACATATATTTGTTATTATTTATTGTTACTGTTACTGTTATGCTATTTATTATTATTATTATAATTTTTTTGTTACTTGCATTAATAGTAATAATTATGTTCGTGGCTCTGGACTAGACTGAAATATTGTGGACTTTATGATAACTGCATGTCTTCTTCTGCAACATGCACAATGTAATTGGGTATATAACCTGTATTGTTGCATGTAAAATAAATAACTGAAGCGAAAGCTTGTTTTGGAGTTCCACATCAAGTGAAGCGAAACAAACATCTGATTTCCACCACCCTTTATCCAGGCTTTGGACCACAGACAATTTAAAAGTCTTTTTTTCTTGGTCTGTGCTTTGGACTCGCAAAGTGAATGTAAAAGTTTATGATTACTTTGGTATATTTAAAATCAGCTGTAGTTAAGCGATCATCAGTTATCTGATAAGTTTTCCTGATACAGTAGATCCCCTCTTAAACGACCCTAACGGTACCGGACGTAAGTCGGATAACTTAAAGGTTGGATAAAACGGGTAATCATCTAAACACTTAAAAATAAAAGCTCTATTGATTTAGGGTTCTATTAAAATTATTCTAAAGCCGTTCGTGGATTATTTAGAAAATATACTACAATTTTAGCCTATTTTCCTAAATAATTATGTAAAAATCTTATAAATAACTCCAAAACACGGTCCAAATAAAACATTTCAATAAAATAAATACTGTAAAATATAAAATGTTTATGTTTATAAAATATTTATTTTTTAATATTACATTAATACAGATTTTTTTTATGACAAAATACCTTGTGGTATTGTATAATACCATCATAGTGTGAAGATATCTCTATATGTGATAGCAATAAGATTTTTGTTTCATTTCAGTCAACTAGAAACTTCAAGACAATCTATACCTATTTGAGCTGTAACTGCGCTACTTTAAAAGTCGCTAAAGTCGTCAAAACACTGTACTACTCTCTGTTGACGGAATTGGTGTGGTTTTAGCCGCCAGATTTTTGTTTGGATTACCTACTGACCCTCCCCAGGTAGCAGACTCGATAGTTGTCGTTATGACCGCATTCTTTAGAGTTGTGGTTTTGGTCGGTAGTCGTTTTAGCCGACCAATTAAAATTGTAGTCGAGTTATTCTGCCTTCATTCGTTCAATTCACTTATATCCATTTCTAAGTAAAGCCTTAATTTAAATTAATACAGGACGGACCTCGGCGGCTGGGCGTCCGCGGGGAGTCGACCCCGAGCCGGTTTTGTTCGGGCCCCCGCCGCGCCGTTAATAAAATGCTTTGGTCCACCACCTCGACGCGAAAGGGCTGGGCCCAGTCGGGCGTGAACCGTCTTGCGTACATTGATTAGATTTCATTACGTTGTTTGGTGCTGTCAATCAGTGATTGTTTACGATGAAAACAAAACCGCGATTTTCACTCTTGGTTGACCTCGGACAAGCAGGGGCGGCACGGGCTGTTTGGAAAACAACTGATTTGGTCGCGCACGCTGTTTTGGGTGTTTGCGCCCCTAAAGCACTCCACTCCCGCTTTTGTCTCGCGATACGCTTGATACGCTTCCTCGACCGCTTTGTCGCTTTGTGCGAGCTTTTATTTGAGTCAACAGCGGTTTGCATATCGCAGTCGATGTCAGTAGTCATCTGCTCGCGACCGATAAACAGCCGAGAAAGAGTTGGCGATTTTAAACGGAAATATTGTTTTCCTAACTGTCATTACATTGCCACACATGTAAACAGTACGCAAAACGGTTCATTTCCGCTTTCATTTCACTCCCGCTCGCTAAATCAGGGTTACTTGAAATGTAGAATAGGTTAAGGTGGCAAACAGGAGAGATAACCATGACGTCAAACACCACAGACCAGTATCTATTGGTCAGAAATTCAATGACACTCACCGTATTCTAAATTCTACTTGCCTTGCTCTAAATCAGCTGATCTCATTGTCTCCGACCTCAACTTCTGGTTCGTTCCAATGGAAAAAGCAAACGTAACCTCGATGAAATTTTGTGTACAGGTTAGTTGATAGGTTAAACTGTTTAAATAATGGTGGTAGGAAAAGTATTGTGTGTATTACGAGCACAAATAGTCATTGCCGCCGTCGAAAAGTTTCTACATGCATCTACAATTAATTTTCGAGTGGCAGAGACATACTTGGCGCTCTTTACACAAACAACTATTATATACATGCCAAACTGTTTACACCCGTAATAGTAATATTGTTGACGGTTTAGCTTATACATGTACTAGATCGGAGTTATATTGTGGTTTCCATCAAACGAATTGAGCCAACAAATTAAAACGATATGATATATGACCGTTTATACCGGGTAAACTGATAACTGGTTTTTTCGGAGGGAAAACCAGTTCTCCAGAACACTTTTTAAAATCTTGTATTAACTAGTTCAAATCACACGATGTTTAAACATATAAATACTGCATATTACATAATCTCACATCTTTTTACAATAAATATTTGTTTTAGTAAAATCAGTACTAAACTGTATTTAGTCAGTTATGTTATATAGTTGACCATCTTTCTTTATTATTTAATATTAATGCATGTGGATTATACTCGCAAAACATATTTTTATTGCATTTCAATTTCTTGATTGATTCAACTTCTGCTTTCTCCTGTAAGAATACTTTAACTTCAAACGTTTGTAACAACACTCGCAATCTGGAGTTATTTTATAACTTGTACAACGCCATTCTAAATCCAACCTACGCTAACTCTCTATAGGCCAATTAGGACGGAAATAGCGTCCTCTCAATTACTCGGACACGAATGGAGAGCAGGTGTGAGCGGGACTTTGAGCAGCCACCTGAGACAATGAATGAAACCTCGGATTGTCTCTAATTAGGCAAAAGTCCCGGCGACGAGTATTTCTAGATACAGCAGCATCCGACGTCCGAATGTGCAGGCACACGGCAGTTGAGTAGGAGATGATAAACTAACCCTTTTAGTGCCGGAAAAAAATTTAATGTAGGTGCAAGAAGTGCCAGGCCTTTTTTAGCAAAAATGTAAGGGTTTGGGAAAAAAATCACTAAAAATTTATTTATTAACATTTTTTAACAAATAATTTTTTATTTGTTTCTAAATACTTCTATTATCTATAAATGACGAGAAGAAAGACAAATTTCAAGTTTCTGGTAAAAATAAATGTTAATAAATTAAAAAAAATTTGCATCATACTAATTTTTTTTGTTTACACTAAAAAAACATATTTAGATTTTAATCTGATGCAATTTTTATTAGTTTGTGAAACTACGTAAAAAAACAAGTAAAAGCCATGTATAAAACATCAATTTACTGTAATAGGTTATGAATCAACAAAATAAAACGATAACCCTGCAACAATGCAGAGTTGAACAACGTCACTAAGCAACCTACTTAAAACAGTATTCGTATTCCATATTTACACTAGAAACATCATTTAACATTTAAAAAGATCCACAATAACAAAATACAAACTATATTTTAATTATAACCCTATAGGTAAAACAAAAACATAGCCTAAAAATTACACAAACGAAGTTGCATCACCGCCATACGAAATGCATGGTTATTTGTCTGCCAACAGCTGTTTGCATTTCAGTATGTCATTTCGGCTAACCATAAAGACAGTTCAGGGGAAAAGTCGCATGAAACGAAAGATTTGATTATAGAAAGGCATTTGCCACGAATTCCAGCCAGTAAAAGTGAAGAAATATATTTTATATGTAGAAAAATGTAAACGTCTCGCTACGAGATCCTGGCATTCTATGCAGTTAGAGATAGGATCTCGCTAAGAGATCCCGGCACTAGCGATAGGTAGTATGCGCGTCTCGCTACGAGATCCTGGCACTAAAAGGGCTAAATACCCCCGTTGCAGCAGACCTGCATACTCAGCAAATTTCAAGTGCAAAACAACATATTTCAATCCAACATAGCGAGATTTGACATATTTTGTTAAGCTCCATAAGAATAACATGGGAAATGAGTATGCAGGTTTGCTGCTACGGGTATATTAAAACTGTGTGGTTTTAATTAAATATTTAGTAGATCTGAACTAAAAGAAACCAGTTACCAAGTTTTATCAAGATATGTTGAGAAATAAGCGACATATAGAATTTTACTTATTCCCCATAAGGATAACATTGGGACAACGTACTGTGTTTACCACTTTCAGTATCTCGGTAACCAATTGACATAGAGCAGTGATTAAAAATACTAAATTATTTGTTTTTTTTAGCTGAATTCAATGGTGGTAACAAAAATTCGATAAATTTTATTTTCCTATGTAAAAAACTCAAAAAAACCCATTTTTGTGGGGGTTTATCCCTATTTACCCCGCCTGCCGGTGATCTGATCGGGCTGGTTAACGAACTCATCCGAGGGATTACCACTTTACATGTCTGTACCAAATTTCATTAAGATCGGTCCATTTTTACGGCCGCTATCGTGCTCACAGACACATATATTATATAAATTCGAACGAATGGTGTTTTCTGCTGCTGGTGGCCGCAGAACGAAAAGTTATCATGGTCTCGGGCTTAGGTCTTACCATGAGACCTATGGTAATAGCTTCTTCCCTATAGGGGAAATTCGCAAAAAATGATGTTAAAATGGCTTATCCTCCTCTTTCTATGATTCCATCAACCTCTCAATTGCAGTTTTGGCCATTTAAAAGTTTTTAGGTTAGGTTAGATAAAGATACATTTGTTAACTAAGAAAATGTTCGTTCTTTAAAAAACATTTTTAGGCGGGGTATTTTTTTATATTTTGAAGATATCTTTATCCAATCCACTTGTCACAAATAAAAGACGAAAACACACATACACAAATATTGCAAAAATTGAATAACCATTTACCTGAAGGTGGGTAGTGCCCAATAGATACAAAAATATAAGAAAATGTTATAGTGATCTTTTATCTTGGAACTGTGTTTCAACTCTTGAAAGTGGCAATTGCACTCGTATTTAAAGGAAATCAATTTTTGAATCTTTGAATCTTAAGGGGAAAAGCTAGGGAAATAAACAACTTAGGTTGCTGCTGAATTAAATGCCTATAAGTTGTGAGAGGTAAAGCGATTTTGTTTTTATTATTTTTTCTTGATGTGCAATTCGAAAAAAGTTTTTTTTCGATTAAAAATTTAACATATTAAAAAATAAAAAGTTGTCAGATTGTTTTGAAAATGTAACGTGCAAGATAAGATCCATCACTAAGAAAAATCGCAGAAAAAACAGTGTTTTTGCCTCAAGTCCAAAATAAGTACTCGCAGAACGTAAATAAGGACTTTGCTCACGTACAGTTCTGTTGTGACTGGACCTGGCTCAAAGCACTCAAAGTCTGAGCAGAGTAACCGCCATTACTACAGACGCAGGACTCGCAGTCCTTCTTTTCGATATTTTACCCTGCAATTATGATCAACCTGCGGCATTTGCACATAATCAGAGGGTTTACTGTTATTTTAAGAAAAACTGCGATAATACGAAGTCATTATCGTTAGTACACGTCACATGTTTTATCCACAATTACTTTCTGTCTGAAGCCCACTGAATTTACGACAGGCGTATGGATGAAAACTTCAAATTATCCCGATAATACCCCCGTTGCAGCAGACTTGCATACTCAGCGAATTTCAATTGCAAAACAACATATTTCAATCCAACACAGCGAGATTTGACATGTTTTGGTAAGCTCCATTAGAATAACATGGGGAATGAGTATGCAGGTTTACTGCTACAAGTATATTAAAACTGGATGGTTTTAATTCAATATTCAGTAGATCTGAACTAGAAGAAGCTATTTACCAAGTTTTATCAAGATATATTGAGAAATAAGCAAGATATAGAATTTTACTTATTTCCCATAAGGTTAACATTGGGACAACGTACTGTGTTTACCACTTTCAATATCTCAGTAACCAATGGACATAGAGCAGTGATTCAAAATACTAAATTGTTTGTTTTTTCAAGCTGAGTTCAATGGTGCATAATGGCGTAAAATTTTATTTTCGTATGTAAAAAACTCAAAAAAACCCATTTTTGGGGGAGTTTATCCCCCTTTACCCCCTTTTCCGGTGGTCCGATCGGGCTGGTTTACGAACTCGTCCGAGGGATTACCACTTTACTTGTCTGTACCAAATTTCATTAAGATCGGACCATTTTTACGGCCGCTATCGTGCTTACAGACACATATATATATACACAAATTCGAACGAATAGTGTTTTCTGCTTCTGGTGGCCCCAAAACGAAAAGTTATCATGGTCTCGGGCTTAGGTCTTACCATGAGACATACGGTAATAGCTTCTTCCCTTTAGGGGAAATTCGCTAAAACTTAGATAAAAGCAGGAGGTAAAGAGCAGTAGCAAAGGTAAAGACTGACAGTCAGTCTCTACCTTGTTTGAGTCCGCACTATAATCAAATCTTGTATTTATATCAAATAAATATTTTCTACATAATCTTGATAAATTTTTCGTCTAATGTCCGATGTTTTAATTTTATACTGTGTATTAAAAACATGTATGTATGCAAGATGATGAAAATATGATGCAAGATTCAACAATAAGTTTCAATAATATTTTTACTTCAATAATAAAATTTCTACAATAAATATTTTGTTATATAGTGTTTGTTATCGGTTTACTTACTGTAGTACCAGTGACAGTAAATACATTTAAGTCAATGGTATACATTAAAAACACATACGTCTAAATGACTATAAGTTTCCAATTTTTCAGTGTAGAAAAACTTTGATTTTTGAAAGAAAAATCACGTCTATGAATATTGTAAGTTTCATTTGTGTTGTAAATTAATTGCAAGGACGCATTGATCAATTTCAGTCCAAAGCTCAATTTTATATGCTTAAAGCTTTACAGATGAATAATGAATTGTAAAAAATTTTATTATAATAAAAATAAATGTTTAAAACCTACTACGATTTCTTTGTCAGTGATGAAAGGAATTTCCTTTTTAACCAAGAAATCTTTAGCAAAGATACCAAAGTGTGTTTATAAGATGAATAGTAAGAGAAAGGAATGCGTGTTGAGTATGTCCTTGCATAGCTTTGCTCCTATCCTTAAATTTATTAAATAGATATGACAGGGCAATCAATTATCACTGTAAAGAGGTACCATAATGCGTAAAACCGCACTTAGGGCACTACTCCTTCAGATTTTTTATTCAACAGCTATTCTCATGAACACGCAGCCATCACGAGTCACACACTCTGATGCATAAAAGTTACTTGAAAATAATCATAGACCTTCAAGAACAATATTTTACATTTGGAAATGTTACTTAAAAAACCTAGTTGTACCTCCCAATAACGTTTTATTCCATGAATTGTATTCTTTTTAGGAATAAATAGATGTAAATAAGCTTGTAATGTTATAATGTAGGACGCGACTGACGATGATTACAGCAAAATACTATAATTAAAGAAACAGAAAATCATTCAATTCCAAAATAAATAACATTTTTAGCAAAAACAATTTTTTTCTCTGTTATATAGCCATATGTCGATGAATTCCACTGTTTATTAGGGTGTATACAAATTCTAAACCATTTATATCTGGTCTAATAGCGACTGGAAATTTAGAATGATTTTCCATAGAAAGTCTACTCTCAGCTAGTTTTTTTAAAAGTAGGAATAATCCTTTAATTCATACAAATGATATTATGATGATATTGCCATTGCACAAACCTCATCGGAATTCGGTAATACTGGACCATTCTTTAGATAAAAATCTCCCTGGAGTCCTTGATTTTCCAACCCTGATTTCATCGTTATTTATGGAGTCATACTTTAACAATTTCTCAGATATACCGTTATTTTATTTATTCATTTTCTATCTCGAGCATTACAATTTAAACAACGTATTGTTTTCAATAACAGTTTCATAAATACCCATTTCCTTACCCTATATAAATCGTTCAGGGACCAACCAATAAAATTACCATAACGCACGCACTTTATAACACCTTCGGAATCCTCAAGTTTAGTTGGAGCAGTAAAGAGTAGATGTTTAGGGCCCGCTGGGGATGACAGTAATGAGTTTTTATGAGGGCGGCTCACCACACCCTTTTTGCATAACGTACCCGTGTACCACGTTATATATGTACATTGTCGCCATCTTGTAGGTCGCTATTGGTTGACAGGACAAGATGGAGAATGAAACGGTCCAACACCTACGGAGCTTTAATGACACTATTGTCTTCGGTCATTACAACACGCCAATTTACAACTTTGCAATAGATTTTCGAAGTATGGCTTCTCTTTGAATACATGCGAAAGATTTTAAAGCAACATGCGACTGTACATAGCCACAATTAAAGGTTCTGGCTATGTATTCTGATCCAAAGTGTTATAACTGAAAGGAAATAGTTATTTGTGTATTAAGAGCGCAAAGTATGTCATTGTCGTTCGAGAATTGTAGATGACTATTTCTCTCAAACATTTCGAGAGCGGCAATAACTATTTGTTCTCGTAATACACACAAAATATTTCCTACCACCGTTATTCAAACAGTTTAACTTATTAACTCACCTGTACACAAATGTTCATTGAGGTTATGTTTGCTTATTCTATTGGAACGAACCGGAAGTTGAGATAGAAACGTTGACAATGAAATCAGCTGATTTAGATCACGGCAACTAGAATTTAGAATACGGTGAGTGTCATGGGATTTCTGACCAATAGAAACTGGTCTGGGGTGTTTGACGACATAATTATCTCTGTTATGTGGCACCTTTACCTAATAAGTAAACCTGATTTAGCGAGCGGGAATGAAATGAAAGCGGAAATGAACCTTTTTGCGTACTGTTTACAGATGTGGCAATAAGATTATTTCCATGCAGTGGTAGGAAAATTAAGTTCTGGTAGTGAATAAACGGAATTGCAAGAAAAACAATAGCCAATAGCGGTAGTGAATTGACGGAGAAGGTCTAAACGTTTTCCATACCGCTCCAAACGGTTAACACTAGTCACAACTAGACAATATAATCTCCAACAAACCATCAGTGCCCATGTTAAATACAGGGTGTCCATAAAAGAACTCCGGGGTTTTGAAGCAAAATATTTCAGTGATGTAAAATACTTATATAAATGCGACTTCAACATGATACAACCCCCTAAGAGACTTATACATGATTGGAAAGGTTGTATTTTCAAGTTTCTTTTTTTTAGTAATTCAACAAAGTTTAATTTGAGCTCCGTTAGTGGCACGGTACACGTCGTAACGTTATTCCACCTCCCCCCCATGTCCTAGCCAGCATGTCTGGAAGGACGGTTGCCACACAACTGATTAATAAGAGGCGGTTGACTGACTGACTGACGACGGTTGACTGATTCATGAGATGGTTAATATCATGAATTTCCGAAATTTTCCCTGAACCGTAACAACAAATTTAGTTTCTATTAGCCAAATAACGCACTGAGCCTTTTGTTGCGGCGTCGCCATATCGCGGCAATCAAGACAGCACTGGCAGCCGCAATACGTTGTTTCAAGATTAACGCTCCATAGCGCTGCCCCCTCTTGACGAAAACATTCCCAATTGGTATAAGTAAAACTTGATGAGCTACTCGTTTCGTAGAAGTTAACTACATATTACTATCTTCTACAGTTATTAAGTTATTAGTTATTAAGATAGTTATTAAGAAATGATAATGCTGTAATACCTCATATTGATATCTTTTGTTCCACAATTGTTATAGTCTTAGTCTTAAGAGTCATTTAAGTAAACTGTCACTTGATTTTGAGTAGCATGCTATTTTGTAGGTTTTTTTTGTAATTTTGCTTTGATTGGATAGTTTGTCTTACGCATTGTTGTTGTTTTATATGTAAACGTTTGTCATTATTTTCTTATGGTTAAGGGTTTGATTGTCATAGAAATTGAACTACTATTTAAATAAGTTGTTTGAGCTGACCTTGTGTTTATTTTGGAAAAATGGTAAATGGAATGTTGCTTTCACAATTCGGTATTAGCTAAATTGTCTGATAACTTTTATTAATGTCTATTTAAATATCTTTGATTGTATCATTTTTATATTCATACCGATTGCTTGTATTCGTTATCATTCTCAATTGCATGTACATATTTAGGGTTCAATTGCATGTATTTATCATATTATGCTCTGTTGCATGTATTATTACTATGTTCAACTGCATGTATTTATTAATTATATTCATCAAGCATCATCTGAATCTTGTAAAAATGTAATGTAAATGGCTTTGTCCGTAAATAAATAAATAGATAAATAGATATGAATTTTTAAAATCCCGGGGTTCTTTTATAGACACATTGTAGAGGGTGTTTTTATTAAAACGCAACCCATTTTTAAGATTGAATAATGCACATATGAATGTGTAATGAGTGTTGTTTTATTGATCTTTACATTTTATACAACCTATTGTTTAAGTTTGATCACATTTAGTTTACATTATGTGCTCAAACAGTCCGCCATTGGCATTTGTAAAAAGTTATGCTCTCTCCATCAAATTCCCGAACACGTGTTGCAAAGTACCTCTTTGAATTCCTTGGATTAAATTAGTTATGTTTGTTCTGAGGTGCTGAATAGCTTGTGAATTGTTTTCGTAGTATAATTACTACTTCACATGTCTGTGTCAAATTTCATTCAGATTGGACCATTTTTACGCGAGTTATCGTGCTTAAAGACACACACATTAAAAACGCGATCCAAAACTTGATTTTATCGGTGAAGGATTGTTTCCCCCTAAGATCCCCGTATTTGACCCCACTAGATTATTTTATTTGGGGATACATAAAAAGTAAGGCCTACGAAAACAATTCACAGGATATTCAGCACCTCAAAACAAACATAGCAAATTTAATGCAAGATATTCAAAGAGGCACCTTGCAACACATGTTCGGGAATTTGATTGAAAGAGCATAACTTTATACAAATGCCAATGGCGGACTGTTTGAGCACATAATTTAAAGTAAATGTGATCAAACTTAAATAATAGGTTGTACTAAATGTAAATATCAATAAAACAATACTCATTTCATATTTATTTGTGCATTATTCAATCTTAAAAATGGGTTGCGTTAAAAAAAACACCCTGTATATAGGCCTGGCCGTGGCCAGTGGAAGGCAGGAGATGTTGGGGCCGGAATGACTCAATCAGGTCGATGGAGGGCCCGGGGCCGCATGGTACCGCAACACTTTACATCTTAATACGGAGTTCTTCCGCTAACAAATTATACCGGTGTTGGGTATGCTAATACAGGGCTTATTACAGAGTGAGTCGACCGCTAAGCACCGGCGAAACACCACGGGCAGCGGTCGGCTTAGAGATTGCCAAATTTACGGCTATAAAAATAGATTTTCGAGCGATTAATTTGATGTTTATCTTGTATTTTTGCTTGTTTTGCTATGGGAAATAAATATTTGGGGTTTTGTTTACAGTTTGGATGGTTAACCTGGTATGAAGGCTAACGAACTTTGAATAACCAGACGATAAGGTGGAAACTCGAACTCAAACTCAGATCATTTTATTGTCAAAAACACAAATGTGTGAAACAATCGTTAACAATTTATACGCATATATATAAATTATACCCAGTTAAAAACATAAACGTTATGGAATAAAGAAATTACTTAGAAATAATATTCCTCTAAGCTATAACATTCCTTAAGAATAAGAAACTCTTTCAACAGGAAGATTTTTTAAGGATGAAGGGAGGTGGTTGAAAAGCTTGATGGAAGAGTATAGGTCTGGAGCTGGAAAAATCTGGTTCTGTATTAAGGTAACGGTAAGGGATGAGTTTTCCGGAGATAAAATTTTGAAGGAGGTTGTGGAGGGAACAGGTCTAAGTTGTTTCTCAAAAATATCAAAAAAAGTTAAATATAAATTGAAGGAAACGTTAGGATATTATTTCCTCTAAATTTGCCTCTACATGATGTAAGTCTACTAAGGCAAATATAATTCGTAAAGCCGTCTTCTGGGCTTTGAAAATTATTTTGGATTTCGAGCTGTCATGTCCCCAAATTGCAACACCATAAGCGAGGATGGGAAAGGTACATCCATAGTAAGCGGTGAGAAGGATTTCACGATTTTAGAAAGAAGAAAGCCTGCGAAGAAGGGAACGAATACAACTTAGTTTTTTGGATACACCGTCAATATGGTCATGAAAGTTGAGATTGGAATTTATATCTATCCCTAAGAAGTTAGTACTAGAAGATAATAACACTTCAAAGTCACCTACTAATAGTAGGCCTAACTGGCTGATCTCGGAACCTTCCCTTTTCCTTAGGAAAAAATTTACAACCTTTGTCTTAGCTGCATTTATACCAAGACCATTTTTTAGATAGGCTCCACTTTCAGATGAGAGGGGTAGGGGGAAATATTTTTGCTAAAACAAAAAAAATCACGTGTATTTTAATATTTTTACTAAAGGCTACATTCCTTTTGCCATCCTTTGGCAGGCAAATCTTCTGTAAAATATATGTCTCGAGGAACAGTTTTTTCAGCATGAATCGTCATCGAGTTTTCTGTTTACATAACACTCAATAGGATCATAGATAAGCGAAGTGATGGTTAGAGTGATAATCCTCAACAATGCTGCTGTTGAAGATGTGATTAACATTCAAGTGACCAGCCACAGAACTTCATCGATGGTATTCTGAGCGATTCGAGCATCATATCCATCGAATTAACAGGAAACTTATGTATGCGTTTAAAACAGAAAAGTAAGAAGTGCTCTTCTTATGTTCCTGTTCTTAAATGAAAACTCAAGATAGATCGAACGAATATTCAAACAGGTATTGCGAAATGAATGAGAAACCTGGCTTGGAGGCACTTCCACATATCGAGCAAAGACCAAAGGTTAGAGCTAAAATAATTGAAAACTTAGACTAATTATACCGTCATATTCTCTCTAGCCACGGTGTTTTCCGTGACGTGATCGTGAGGTTCCAGTGGCTGGGACGCTCACTGCATCTGTTCTAGGGATTTTTCCCTCTTCAGTCTTGGATAGGTTTTGGGTTTTGGATAGGGAGGATGGCGCACCGCCTGAAAAAGCAACAGAGGAATACAATCCCATGGACGCATTTTTCGGATGCTACGAAGCCTTGAGTGAAATAAAGAAAAAATACATAAAGAAGGAAGGGGAAGGCACATGACTGGGTCGAAGAACCTGGGTTTCTTGATTAAAGAGTGGAACTCTCTGAGAGATTGAAGGGATCATGAAAGATGCTATAAAAAGGAATACACACCAAAGCGGTCTGAGGTGTGACAGACGTTCTTAGAGCTTTATCGGACTTTTGTCATTTAATCCCTTAGCCTCCCCCAAGTTCCAATCTTTCGACACCCCTTGGTTCTATTTCCTTATCTTTTCTTTTCTTTATTTTCCTTTCCCTTTCTCTAGGGTGGCTCTATCTTTCTGAATTCTTGTTTGTCTTATTTCTACCGTCTCTTTGCACTTCCTGCTCTTTCCCTTATTCCTCCCTCTTTCCCAATCCTCTTAAAACTGATTCTCCGTTTATTTTCCGTTTCCAGCTTGCGCCGGGGGACTCACGGCAGCGAAGTCCTCTGGGATTGTAAAATTCGTCTGGCTAGGGGTCTTCGGAGGTCATTGCCGCAGGGGTTGTGATTTTTTTGTGGTTGGTGAGTTTTTGTTCTAAGTTCTCTTTCAGGTTTCTGCAGGCAGGATCTCCGACCTGTTTCTTCAGGTACGGGTCTTCACAGCAGGACTTTCAGGTAAGTTTTTCTGGTAAGTTTTTCTTTTTTCCTAAGTTCTCTATCGGGTTTTCTTCCTTTTCAGGTTTCTGCAGGTTGGATGTGTTTCTTCTGATGCGGGTCTTCGCAGCAGGTCTTCACACAGGTAGGTTTCTCAGGTGAGGTTTTTATTCTAAGAAATGGGGGTTTTTGCTATCGAGCGGGACTCACTTGAGTTTAGCGTCAAGCTATACTTCTGATTTGTTTTGTGTCTATCAGGTAATACCAGGGACTAGTGGCCAAATGAATGGCCAAAGCAAGTTCACCGAATCACATTGACCTGCCAGCGATACTCGGCTCCCATTTTCTCGAGCCACCGTTCGAAAAGGCTCTTAAGGCTACTCGACCACTAGGTATCTTTTTGGTGAACATGTTGGGTGAAAGAGTTTGAGGGGATCAGGGGTTTAGGTTTCAACGATTGGTTAGAGTATCCTCTTAGAAAATGAAATTGATCAAGATCAGGAAAAAATCTAGATTCCTTAATAATTCATATTGAAATAGAGCGAACTCTTGTGGTACAAACGTTCTTTATACTTTGTTTTACGAAGTGATATACATGATTCTGGACTAGAACTCCAAAGAGTATAGAATATCATTTAATGTTTTTTTATTTGATGATATTTTTGAATATTATTTGAAGTTTTCTGGATTAGTCCAATTATACAAGCAGACCATTCCCTAAGTTCAAAAGCCATTTGCTCTTTCTAAAATGAAATTAAGTTGTGCAATATTTCGGCAACAAGTCGGCTTGTGTCGAAGTATGGGACTAGGTTACCTCAAGGAAACATTGGAAGTCAAGAAACAAATCCTCAATGGACACGGTGTCACCCACAATCAGTCACCGAGTTCTCAACGCGAACGAAACCACACGAAACCTTCAAGTTTTTAAAGTTAACCCTTCCTCGAAAGGGGGTTGTCAGCCATGTAGTGCGGTTAGGACCGTGTACGTTGATCAGGTGCCGGGGATACGAACACCCATACATTGGGCGCACCGGTCAACTAAAAATTGTAATTATAAAGAGTATTGCTGTCATCTTAGTGAGATACCTGAACATATCCTCACCGAGGTAAGTCAAGTAGCCAATAAGCCAGTGAAAAATTCTACAACACTACTTTTTTGCTCACTTGTACGATCGCGGTTGGAATATTCATTTGGAATATTCATCTGGTTTATGGTATCAGCATCAGGTCTATCAGTCTATCTCCATTATACCATTGAGTCAATCAGAAAAGGTTTTTGAGTTTTTCATGTTTTAAAACATTTGGTCACTATAGTTTTAACATCCCTTACATAGAACTTTTGCAATTTTTGAAATGAGCAGTCTCGATGGTAGGATGAAATTGAATACCTTATCTTATCTCAATAAACTCGGATTTAGATTCCGATTATCATCCGATTATCAGCCGATCTGTATTGTTCTTTTTCATCTGTGGTACAACTAATTTAAATTAATGCTTATTTTCAGCTTACAAACAATTAGGCTACATTAAATTTTAACCATTGTGTATTTTTTGTGTTCAGTTCCCACCACAGTACAAAGTTTAAACATCAATTCCTTTTACCTAATACCAACTTTCCAGAGACGGTTTACAAGTCAGGCGATTCATTTCTGATAAATTCCAAGTCGGGAGCAGAAGTGAGGTCGGCCTGTAGTTATCACACTCGATTGTTTTCGTAAAATACCGCCAAGTAAAATCCTTTATATGAGGTGATACTGTTGGGAGCAGAAGGTCGGCCTGTAGTTATCACACTAGTACAAAGTTTAAACAATTCCTTCCGTTACCTAATACCAACTTTCCAGAGATGGTTTATAAGTCAGGCGATTAATTTCTGATAAATTCCAAGTCAGGAGCAGAAGTGAGGTCGGCCTGTAGTTATCACACTAGTGGAAAGTTTAAACATCAATTCCTTTTACCTAATACCAACTTTCAAGAGACAGTTTGTAAGTCAGGCGATTCATTTCTGATAAATTCCAAGCCGGGAGCAGAAGTGAGGTCGGCCTGTAGTTATCACACTAGTACAAAGTTTAAACATCAATTCCTTTTACCTAATACCAACTTTCCAGAAATGGTTTATAAGTCAGGCGATTCATTTCTGATAAATTCCAAGTCGGGAGCAGAAGTGAGGTCGGCCTGTAGTTATCACACTAGTACAAAGTTTAAACAATTCCTTTCGTTACCTAATACCAACTTTCCAGAGATGGTTTATAAGTCAGGCGATTCATTTCTGATAAATTCCAAGTCGGGAGCAGAAGTGAGGTCGGCCTGTAGTTATCACACTAGCACAAAGTTTAAACATCAATTCCTTTTACCTAATACCAACTTTCCAGAAATGGTTTATAAGTCAGGCGATTCATTTCTGATAAATTCCAAGTCGGGAGCAGAAGTGAGGTCGGCCTGTAGTTATCACACTAGCACAAAGTTTAAACATCAATTCCTTTTACCTAATACCAACTTTCCAGAGATGGTTTATAAGTCAGGCGATTCATTTCTGATAAATTCCAAGTCGGGAGCAGAAGTGAGGTCGGCCTGTAGTTATCACACTCGGTTGTTTTCGTAAAATACCCCGTGAAAACCTTTTTATGTGGTGGAGGTAGCCTCGATGTAGCTTATATAAATAGCATGTAAAAGTACAACTAATATAAATTAATTCTTACTTTCAGCTTCGAAATAATTAGGCTATATTAAATTTCAACCTTTGTATATTTTTTGTGTTCAGTTACCACAAGAGTACAAAGTTTAAACAATTCCTTTCACCCAATACCAACTTTCCAGAGATGGTTTATAAGCCAGGCGATTCATTTCTGATAAATTCCAAGTCGGGAGCAGAAGTGAGGTCGGCCTGTAGTTATCACACTCGGCGATCAGGCGATGCCCGCCAGCTTGGGCGGTGCGGCCGGTCGGCACATAACAATATCAGCTGGCTCGGCGAGAAATTCCTGGAATCGCCACCAATAATGGAGGTGCGCGCCGGCTCGCTCCCCGCGTAACACGAACACAATGGTTGGCAAAAACCAGGCTCGGTATTAGCATTGCTAATCCGCGACGACTCAATCGTGTAGACTCGGGAAAACTCGGGTACAGCCGCGTCGGCGCGGACTGTACCGACTGCGAAGCTACGAAGCTACCTCGTACCATTGTGTTCGTGTCCAGACGACTTGTCGAGTCTGCCGACTCGTATAGTTCTGACAGCCTTACTGGCGGGTGGCAAAAATTGTAATCTCTCAAAGTGTCTGCTAAAATAGTAGTTTATGCAACGATTGTATAATGAATGCCTTTGAGCCACGAGTGAGATGTAAGTTAGAACACGAGCGAAGCGAGTGTTCTAAATATCTCACTAGTGGCTTAAAGGCATAATACAATCGTTGCATACACTATTTTATCTACGACCAACAATATACGACAAAATTTCCCCCGAAGTTAAACAAAACTCGTGACTTTTACTAATGATGGAATAGGTCAACTAAAATTTGAGGTTAGGCAAATAAGCAGACTGAACCATGTATCGTTGTGGAACAATCAGCTGATGTGGTAAGTAAACTCAAACATGAATCGTAATGCAACAATCAGCTGATGTGTGAATTGCGTAATTGTTATTAGGACACTACTTCCGTCAAATGCCGAGCTCTCATTGATCTATAACCAGTACTCTAAAGTGACTCCAGTTCTCTAAAGTCGTCATTAGAGTACTGCTTGGTTTTTGGTGTTTTAATGTATATCATTATAATGTTTATTGTAATACCATAAGTGGTGCTTATTGCAATGGTCGTAGATAAAACACGTTTTGGTCGAACTGTCAAAAATTTGTTCGGATTTAGTTTCATTTACACTACAAAAGTATGCGCTGCAATATTTCAACGAGAATTTTCTTACGAAATAAAAATGTCTGCAACATATTTGTGCAAAGCATCAGCTGGTCGTGTTGTTTTTGTAACGTTTAAGAACGTATTTCCATATGCTTCCAAAAATAAAGGAGATTTTTCAATATTTTCTTTAGGTTAAAAAACAACCATAATCTAGTTTCGTGTTTGTATCCTTCTTATTACTAAATACTGACTTCGACTAAGATCGTGAAGAAGTTGGCATAATTAACTAACCTGTATCCATTTTCGTCGTTATGCCTATCCAATACGGGCGTTTCAGTCGCATCATGCTGTTTTTGTCGAGGGGAGTATATGTCGTTCTTCAATATTCAATCGATAATTCTAAGTAACTGGTATCTCAAACGACCAACCATTAAAAGTATATCCTATAAATATTACATAACAAAAATATCAAACTAATATATTGATTCATTTGCCATCCTCGGGCTCCCAAACCAAAGTTACTTCAATTGTTCGTCGTAAAAATAATGTTGAATACCATTATAACCTCCTTGCTTTAGACTGACGGCATATTGAAATTCTATAAGCGAATCTTTTGTTCATTGTATATCATGAATTGTGTTGACCTTGTATGTTTTTAACATTAATCGCACGTGCGGTTGCAGCAAAATTTTTTTTGGGTAAAGTACCTTTACGTAAACAAATGACCATGTGATTTATTACCAAAACATTGCAGATATGTAACACTAATTATGACAACAGCGCACTCACTCACCCGCCAGTAATGCTGTCCAGAACTATCATTTGATTTACTCATCGACAAACGAGAAGAGTTTTAGTGTCCATTACAAGTTATTAGAGATAGTGAATGGGCTTAAGTATTCGTGTTACGGTCAAGATCATAAGACCGTAGGCGAAGCACTGAACACTTTTGAGAATGTTTGATAGTGGATCCACTAGTCATTAACTAGTGGATCCACCAGTCATTAACTAGTGGCTTCACTAGTCATTTCGTTTTGATTATTTCTGATGTCGGACACAATTTGCTTGATCGCTACATGATCAGTCACTCCCTTTGAAAATGTTCAAACGATTTTACAGGTGGATTTTCTAGAAATAAAGACATGATTGACTTGAAAACTAAATGACATATATTTCTTGTGAACGATATTATAATATAACGAAAAACACATAAGCGGCATATAAAATTAAGAAGACTTACTGCCCATTTGCAGGGTGTTAATGAAAGTCAATCATGGGTTTATGATCGGTTCATTCATATCAATAAAATGTTTGATGTAATTAAGTTAAGGAGGCATACGCTTAGAATTTGTGAGATGAACTTGAATACAGTAATTGTTCAATGCTGACTTATAAACCATCTCTGGAAAGTTGGTTCATTAATTGTTTAATGATGGATGATTCCAAGGACAAGTTCATATATGAAGTAAACGTAATGAAGCATGAGGACATTTTAGAAATGCACCTGTATTTCCAACTAGAATATAATACTCAGGAAAACTGGTATATAACAAATTATTGCATATAGCCACTGTGTAAACCCTTAAGGTTTGACAAGCCCCTGAATTTCTCAGTCCTCACTTTTTATACTTGTGCACTGAGTGTTTACCTCTTCTATAATCTTATTAGGTGATCTACATCAGCCGTATTTCTCGGTTTATCTGATACACAAAAACAACATGAGGCTGTGTTGAACTAAAATTACTGTATACAAAAACAACACGCTCGAATAAAAATGCGTGTGCGCGCTTCGCTCTTAAAATTGTTTCAATGTCCCCCTTCCGTCACAAAAACGTGAAAGTTAAAATCATACACAGTTTGTATTCTGAAGTTTTGTCTAATTTCCTTAATCTCCTCGAATTATGTTCAAGCTGTTTGTGTGATTGTTTATTTCAATTTCGCGAGGACGTCATCGGTACATTAGCTGTAAAATCTATTTTGCAGATTGGTATATACTCCGGATATATTTTCTCTCTGTGAAGGACTACTTGACTTTCTTTGTCGGCATCCTGTGTCCCTTATATTCGGCATCCTGTGTCCCTGAGGGTGGGACTGTCATTCGGTTCTTGATTGGCAAGGAACCACTCTCCCTCCAGGGAAGTGTTAAGTGAGTCCACAAGCCTCCCGATATTCTTCAACTGAGTAAAAGCTATGGTTTAAAAGAAATGACTTTATTTTTGTTTTAAATTTGGAAAAATCTATGATATTTTTTATCGGCAGTGGCAAAGCCTGGCACAGTTTTAAACCTAAATATTTTGGTTTCTCTTCATATTTAGCTAGCCTATGTTGTTGAGCAAAGAAAGCCTTGTTCCTGATGTTATACTTATGTCTATTATTACTTTCTACTATTTCATTTACCTTAGACTAGATGTCTAACTCATGATTCCAAGTTTCAATCCTCGGCCACGGTCATCATCATTAATATCTTGTCATAAACTCACTGTAAAAACCCCATTGCAGCTCAACGGAAACAATTGAAAACCAACAAGATTACTTTGTAGAGAGGTTTATTTTGTAGAGAAGTTTTTCCAAGTTTGAGGGGCAAAAGATCGTGAATTTTGTCTTCTGGTATTAGTGAATTAGTATGACAGAACACTTGGTGGGAGACTTCGTCGAACTACTTCAATTTCTCCGGATATTTTATTTACTATCCCCAATATCACGACAAAGTGTACAATGGACATGACGGAGCTGTAGTTTCAAAATTGTTACTCGTGTTTCCAAGTTTCAATCCTCGCTGGCAATGAAAACCACCATTAATATCTTGTCATAAACTCACAATAAAAACCCCAGTGCGGCTCAATGGAAACAATTGAAAACCAAAAAGAAGCAGCCCTCGCCGATCCGCTTAGGCCGCCGCCCCACCCAAAGCAGATTAGCGCCCCTGGGCCCCTGGGCGCCGCGGGGCGCGGCTGGAAACTGTTCCGAGGGAATTCAAGTTCACCGGGCGGAATCCCTTCATGGCCTTCCTTCTACAGAGTCTACAGAGCAGACGCCGCAGAGCCAAAGGGGAGACCGCTAATCCTACCTTTCCTGCCAAACATCTGAATTTGTGGTTTGAACAGTTAAAAGCTCTCAGTACCTGGTGATTCGAGCCTTGCTCGGTGTTATTTCATGTTTACCAGTTCATCCAGTTACTATAAAATATTGCAATGTCTCATAAAATTGATAAATAGAAACCTTTTTTATTATGTACTCCATGAACTCTTCATCCCGCTCGCTGTATTTTGCCTTGATGGCTGTAGATTGCAAACTGCTGTTATGATTCCTTCATTTGTTTACACTCTCTTTGTTTATTTCGTTGCTATCATGACAACTCATAAGGCCAATGTTAAAATTTTACAGCTTTAAAATTCGTTTTATTACGTTATTAGATTTTCTCTGGCCAAGTAATCTGCATAAAACACGTTTTTGAGTCATATATTACTTATTTCCAGACTTTGAAGGAAATCCTTGAGATAAATGTGCAAACAACCAACCAACCAACCAACCAACCAAGCACGCACGCAAGATAACATTGCTCATATAAGAGTATAGGATTAAAAATTACGGTCGCTCCCATATTTTGTAGGGAGGTTCCAAGTTTGAGAGGCAAGAGATCGTGAATTTTGTCTTCTGGTATTAATGAATCAGTGGCAGCATATTCGGTGGACGGCTACGTCGAACCGCGGTAACTATACTCTTTTTAACCCCAGCGTGAGGCGGAACCAGTCTACCGTACTAATAGGCTCATCCCTTGGGTCTATTGTGCACGGTCGGGGGTGGGCACGCTCGCTGGCCCTCGTCGGTGAGTCATTGCTGCTTGCCCTAGTGACGGTGCATCAACTTTTTTAACTGACGGCAAAACGAAAAACCAAATATACCACGCGCTTTGTTTTGATCGCCTGATTATTTTGATTATAAAAAATATGAAATCGGTTGTAAATTGGTTTAAATACCTGTTCCTGGTAATCCTATTGTTGCAAGACGCAACTAGTTTCGCCTTAACATTAAGGCATCATCGGGCGTCAGACAGGGATGAAATAAATTATATCTTCATAAAAGATCGTCACGTTGCATATTTGCGTTAAAAGTACATTTAAAAACATTGACAAAAACACTAGCACAGACGAAAAAACACTGAGTCTCCAAAAAATTGAGCCTTTTACTACACTGAAGTAACACACTCTCTTAAAATTCGGATACGTACTAGCAAATGTGAAAATATGTTTAACATTACACTTTAAACGTTAAATTCAGTCAAACTGTTACCGAGCTGTGAGTGCGAAAGTAAACATTAAATATCCAGTGTTTGTATTTTATTTTTAGGGGCTTTTTCCCCTATAAGCCACTGGTTTACTTTAACTTCGTCAATAATTAACCGATTTTCATCTTTTTTATATCAAAATAATCAGGTGATCAAAACAAAGCTTGTGGTGTATTTAGTTTTTCGTTTTTCCGTCAGTTAAAAAAGTTTATGTACCGTCACTAGGGCAAGCAGCAATGACTCACCGACGAGGGCCGGCGAGCGTGCCCATCCCCGACCGTGCACAATAGACCCAAGGGATGAGCCTATTAGTACGGTCGACTGGTTCCGCCTCACGCTGGGGTTAAAAAGAGTATAGAAAGAAACAACACTGTAGAGATCACCAGTGACGTAACTGGTTCACAGATAGACATTGGCGTTAGTAGTTTTCCAATGAAACGATATCGTTTCACTCGCTATCTATCTATCTAGCTAAGTTCACATTCTCTATCTATATAGAGAATGTGAACTTACAAGTCAACTAGCAAACGTCAAATTGAGTGTGTTTTGGTAGACAAACTCTGCAGACTTAACCCTTTCCACTGATATCCCTAGAAATAGGATTGAAAGCAGGAACATCCTTAAAATAATAGACGGTCACACACCATATCTAATTTTCTTTATTATTGGACAGTAATAATAACAATAATATTATCATTCTAATCTTAAGAGTCTGCTGCAATGTGAGAACATTTAACCTATTACAAAATGTGAACAGGTGTTTATTCTGACACATGGTAATATAAGGTTCAGCAGGATTTATTTACCAGAACACACTCATTTTGACGTTTGAAACTTGACGTGTAAGTTCACGTACTCTATCTGTCGCTTCACTGGAGGAATAATAACGCCAATGTTTATCTGTGAACCAGTTACGACACTGATGATCACTAGCGTGTTGTTTCTAGTTACCGTGCGTCGAACTACTTCATTTATTTTCTCTTCGGATCTTTTATTTACCATCCCTAATATTATGACCAAGTGTACAAGTAGGGTGACCAGACGTCCCGTAAAAACGGAAAAGTCCCGTTTTTTCACCTTGCGTTTCGTTGTCCCGAAAAACTTTGTCGGGACGTCAAAATGTCCCGTTTTTTAAAAAGTAGGCTATAAATCAAAAATATGCCTAACGTTATCTTAAATATTTAGAGGCATCTCACATTACTTACGGTTATAAAAGAATATTACGAACTTTTACCAAAGCTAAACAAGATTTTAGTTTTACGCCACATACTTCAAGCTCTTCTTCAAGTATCATGTAACTTCAAAATGGATTGTTGCCAGTTCTACAACTATATTATAATAGAGAAAAAGGACTGGACTAAGTGACAAGTATAGTATAACAAAAATTGAAACGTTTAATGAACTTATTGTTTAATTTTTGTATAGCTGTTTCCCAGCATAATAATTAACGATAAGAACTTAAAGTTTAAGATTATCATGATACTTTTTTGATCATACTATTTTACAGTATATACATATAACCACTTACATAATTTATTGTAAGAAAATCTTTATTATTTTATAATAAAATTTTTAGATCCTAAAATGTGACTTGATTATTTTTAATCCTAAGTATGTGGCGATTCAAAAAATTACCTTTCATGGCTACACGCCATTTATCGCATTCTTAAAGAAAAACAGTAAAAATCGTGCGCTGCAATAATATAAATGTAAAATAAAATTCATGGTTTAAAATCTTCAAAAACAATTTGATACTTAATTTCTTCAATTACAAAATTTGTAAATTACAGAGACCCCCATGTAATTAAACACCTTGGTGTGTGGTGTGTTGTATTAGGGATGCGGGGGGGGGTGAGTTTTACTTACTTGTCCCGTTTTTATTTGGAAACGATCTGGTCACCCTATGTACGAGGGATATTACGGAGCTGTAGTTTCAAAATTATTACTGTAATAGTTTTGCAAGAGAATGAAAACGATGGAAAGTAGACAACTTTCTTAACTGCTATGTTATTGTTGATACGCTAAATATTTCGCTTTCGTTCATTTTTCCCGTCAAACCCCTTGGACGAGACGAATATTACAAAATAATCAGGTTTAATAAAAATATGTTCGAATGCATGATTTTAGCCCCTGAGCTGCAGATACGATTGTAAGACTATATTACTTACGTCTAAACAGCTCAATAATTTTCTCGTTCAGTCAGAACATGTTTCAATGTGAACACATCATCTTCAGCCGGTACTATCCATGAAGTTTATCTACCTTAATATTTTATGGTCTTGTCATCAAAATTAAAAACACCACAATACAGTACATTTATATTTACAAACGAACAGATGCTGGCAGACGGCAGAAAGGGTCCGTCCCCTGCCCTCTGCCAGTGAACATGTTGACAGGTCTGTCTTTATATAATTTTTATAATTTGTTTTATCTGTACGTCTGTTTGTTAGTAAATATAAATGTACTGCATTGTGATGTTTTTAATTTTTATGACAAGACCATAAAATATTATGGTAAATAAACTTCATGGATAGTACCAGCTGAAGATGATGTGTTTACACTGAAACATGTTCTGACTGAACGAGAAATTCTGTGTTTGAAATTTATTGTTGGTGATGGTGATTTTATATTTTGATTTGGATTTTTGCGGACATTTATATTTTGATTTGGATTTTTGCGGACATTTATATTTTGATTTGGATTTTTGCGGACATTTGCCATCACTGATTAGTAAAAAACAAGTTTCAAGACGTTTCGGGATCTGGAATCTGATCCCGTCTTCAGGTGGAAGAAAACCAGAACATAACAAGATTAGTAACACATAGCCAGGAAAACCTGTACAAAACAAAGCTAAAACAGAGAACTGCAAAAGCAGTCACAAAAACACTATGCTGAAAAGAAAAACAATAGCACAAAATAACACAGAAATCACAAGTATCAAGAATCACCAGACAGGAGAGAGCACGTCCACACCCAATCAGAGCTGAGCTGAGACTCAAGATAAGTTATTAATCTTGTTATGTTCTGGTTTTCTTCCACCTGAAGACGGGATCAGATTCCAGATCCCGAAACGTCGTGAAACTTGTTTTTTACTAATCAATGATGGCAAATGTCCGCAAAAATCCAAGTCAAAATATAAATGAACGAGAAAATTATTGAGCTGTTTAGACGTAAGTAATATAGTCTTAAAATTTAACAAAGATGTCCAACCTCTTAGGGGGAAGCAACAAAGAATACAGGGGAAAGATTCAATTAGTCAGGTCCCGGTTCGCCGGCTTCCACGGCCTGTTGGCTGTTGGCCCCTCTTCCTGAAACAAAGCCGTTCTATCGACTCAAATGAGGCCCATTATCACAGCGTTATCTTGTCAAATGGGATAACATTCCCATGGTAATTCCCTTATTCCCTCACTTACGAACCTATTGTAAGTAGTAGTTATTGAAGTTTGTTGTGTCCTTGTTACAATACATCTTGATGTCCTTTTCTCCATAACTTCATTAAATTTTTCATCTGTTTTCGCTGTGTTATTGGTGGGTTTTCCGTTTTATTAGATGTGGTTTTTTCTGCGTCGCTTGTTTGAGGGTTTGGCTGTTAATTTCGATGCCATTAATATGAATGTTTGAAAATATTATTATAAAGCACTTATTAGTCAATTCCTTTCATTCCAAACAGCTGAATTTGGATACGCGTGTTTGGATTGCTGTTATATTTCCAAAAACACATAAAAACCCCATTTTAGCGAATTTCCCCTATAGGGAAGAAGCTATTACCGTAGGTCTCATGGTAAGACCTAAGCCCGAGATCATGATAACTTTTCGTTTTAGGGCTACCAGAAGCAAAAAACACCATTCGTTCGAATTTTTATACATCTATCTATCTATCTATCTATCTATCTATATATATATATATATATATATATATATATATATATATATATATATATATATATATATATATATATATATATATGTGTGTGTGTGTGTGTGTGTGTGTGTGTGTGTGTGTGTGTGTGTGTGTGTGTGTCTGTCAGCACGATAGCGGCCGTAAATATGGTCCGATCTTAATGAAATTTGGAACAGACATGTAAAGTGGTAATCGATTGGACGAGTTCGTGAACCAGCCCGATCGGACCACCGGAAGGGGGGGTAAGGGGGATAAACCCCCCCCCACAAATGGGTTTTTTGAGTTTTTTACATAGAAAAACAAAATTTATCGAATCTTTGTTGGCACCTTTGAATTCAGCTCTAAAAAACAAACAATTTAGTGTTTTGAATCATTGCTCTATGTCCATAGGTTACCGAGATATTGAAAGTGGTAAACACAGTACGTTGTCCCAATGTTAACCTTATGGGGAATAAGTAAAATTGTATATCTCGCTTATTTCTCAACACATCTGGATAAAACTTGGTTTGTGGCTTCATCTAGATGAGATCTGATGTATTTTAGTCTAAAATCCCCGAAATTTAAATTTTTGTGGCAGCAAACCTGCATAATCATTCCCCATGTTATCCTTATGGGAAATAAACAAATTCTATATCATACTTATTTTTTTACATTTATTGACAAAACTTGGTATGTGGCTTCTTCTAGTTAAGATCTACAAAATAATGAATTAAAACCAACCAGTTTTAACATACCTGTTGCAGCAAACCTGCATACTCATTCCCCATGTTATTCTTATGGAGATTACAAAGCATGTCAAATCTCGCTAAGTTGGATTGAAATATGTTGTTTTGCATTTGAAATTCGCTGAGTATGCAGGTCTGCTGCAACGGGGGTATTGTTAAATACTTGACTTCTGGGTTGGACCATATCGTATTGTCGAATATTTCCGCCGACGTTTCAGAGACATTGCAGTACTCCATCTTCAGGGCGAATAACGTAGTCGCGCACAATAAAAACTACTTTATTCCTCAGCAATAAAGTAATAAAGCAGTTTGTGTTGTGCGCGACTACGTTATTCACCCTGAAGATGGAGTACTGCAATGTCCCCGAAATTTCGGCGGAAATCTTCGACGATACGACGCATTAAAACCCAGGAGTCAAGAATTTAACATCTTCTGAAAACGTCCGTGGGAGCCTACACTATTCTTAAAACCCATTTTAATGTAATTAACAAGAAAAGAGGCCATTAAAACCACGTATTTTACATGTTAATGGAGATGTCACGAAGCTAATAATACCGCTTTGGAATTCGCTACAAAAGATGAATAAATGACACAGGTGGAAAGGCATGATTTTCCACATCTTGTAGAGTAGAAGCGCTGTCTAACTTAATTAAATTTCAGGTGTCGTTGGAGAGAACTCGGTGTGATGTTTTGCATGAAATAAAACATATGTTGAAGTATTTATGAAAATGAACGAATGGTGTTTTTTTAATTTGATGGCCCCAAAAACGAAAATTAAATGTAGTCCCGGGGTTAGGTCTTACCATTTGACCAAAGGTGATAGCTTGTAGAGGAAATTCCTAAAACTTAGCAGCTGCTGAGCAGCGCATGTCCCCAGTTACAGTGACGTCACCGCGGCCTGCCAGCCCGTCATTTATTTTTCCTACCACTGCATGGAAATAATCACATTGCCATACTTGTAAACAGTACGCAAAACGGTTCATTTCCGCTCGCTAAATCAGGGTTACTTGAAAAGTAGAATAGGTTAAGGTGGCAAACAACAGAGACAACTATGACGTCAAACACCACAGACCAGTTTCTATTGGTCAGAAATCCCATGACACTCACCGTATTCTAAATTCTAGTTGCCTTGTTCTAAATCAACTGATTTCATTGTCACCGTTTCCATCTCAACTTCCGGTTCGTTCCAATAGAATAAGCAAACATAACCTCAATGACTTTTGTGTACAGGTTAGTTGATAAGTTAAACTGTTTAAATAATGGTGGTAGGAAAAATATGGTGTGTATTACGAACACAAATTAATAGTCATTGTCGGTTTTTGAAATGTTTGGCCGAACTCAGCTAACGCTTCATCTACAATTCACGAGCGGCAATGTCATACTTTGTGCTCTTAATACACAAATAACTATTTCTTCTAATTCTCATAGGTTCCGTGGTAGAGGAGTCTGTTTATTTCTGATTTTCCGACCCTGTAAAATTGTAAAATGTACAAACAGAAAAGACCACTTAAAGTTATTCATTCGTTGTTATTCTTTCATAATCCATTTGAATAAGTTATTCTTTTTAATGTTGTCAGAAAATAGTCTGATTTGCAAGGGCCGTCTCCGTCCCTTACCGAGATAAAATGTGTTCGGAAGTAACCGTCCGGTTCGTTTCACTACAACTAAATCAAGGACAAATTAAATCTGTACCAATGTGTCTGCTTTCAACAGCTAAAATCTTCTTAAACCACCTCAGAATGTGTTTTATGACCTATCAAATAAATACTCTCTTATCTTATACTCTTATATGAGCAATGTTATCTTGCGTGCTTGTATGCTTGGTTGGATGGTTGTTTATTTGCACAATTATCTCAACAACGGCTCCGAGGATTTTCTTCAAAGTCTGGAAATAAGGAATTTATGACTCAAAACGTCTTTTATGCAAATTAATTGGCCAGAGAAAATCTAATAACATAATGAAACAAGTTTTAAAGCTAACATTGGCAAATTTTAAAATTTTAACATTGGCCTTATGAGTTGCCATGATAGCAAAGAAATTAAACAATGAAAGTGTAAACAAATGAAGTAATCATAACAGCTGCTTGCAATCTACAGCCATCAAGGAAAAACACAGTGAGTGGGATGAAGAGTTCATGGAACAATAAAAAAGGTTTCTATCTAACAATTTTATGACATTGAAATATTTTATACTTACTGGATGAACTGGTAAACATGAAACAACACTGGTGGCTCGGTCCACCAGTTACTTACACTTATCGAATAAACTTCTAACCCGATAACCAGTGGTATTTTCGACTTCCTCCAACAAGCGGAGGATAACCTGTGTTGGGTCCGGTCGATCTATCGGCCCTTGTAGGATTTACAGGTAAGTGGTGACGATTAAGTTATTATCGAGGCAGAGGCAGGTGGACGGAAGCCGTAACCGCAACGGCGTGATTGGTGGGGCCGTGATTGCTGGTTGGTAATCGCGGTACCCCCCAGAGTGACCGGCTTTGTCTTGCCGCGAACCGCGAAACCGCGTCAATCACGTCAAGGGTCAAAGGGTGGTTAGGAAAAGATAAACGGACAAACGTTTTTTTATTTTCTGAAACCGGGTGTAGAAGTGAAATTGGCCTGTAGGTACCAGGTATCACTCTCGGCACCATGCACTGATACTAACTCCCATAATATTCTTACCTCTCTCCTAAACGTGCCTTTAAAAAATAACTTTAGACCCGAATTCAAGAAACTGTGATCTCATCAGCCCATGTAAATTATGTTTTAATTCTTGGTCAGGTTTCATCAGTATCCTTCTGAGGAAAGGTTAAATTTCCTCTGGGAAGTTTAAGTCGCCTTCGTTACTTCCATCCATAACTTGTATTTAAGCATAGCTCTAAACTAAAAAAGGCTGTATATATTAGCCTTTTGAGGGAAAATATTTTAAAAACTTTTCTAAGTACGCGTCTAGAGCCTCAAGAGAATATTTGTGCCAAGTTTCACGGCCCGTCAGTTAAAATCAGTGAACTGTTTGTGGCATATACTTATAATCCCACTGATTCAGAATCAAACCAATATATCCTTGTGCGAAAAACACACAATTCATCTTATAGTCTACAGTCTATACTTCACAGAGAAGTGAACTCGGGACACTTTTTTAGCTTTGTACTCGTCAATGGTACTGAAAATATCCTGCGCACTTTTAGCTCAGCAATTATGCTTTTGTGACAAATGGCAGAATCCCTTGGACGCCGCCTCACAATCGTGCCAAACAATTACATCGTCAGAGCCAATTTGCCCGAGCACCGGACTGTGAACGCGACTGTCATCGTTTAGTCGGTCAAATCTCTCAAACGGACATCACTCATACTTTGCTCTGGCAGTGACTTTTGCTGAAGATATAAACATCCATTCGATCATTTCAAAATCTTCGATTTCCATGATAGGGTATATGGAGCATGTGTATAGTTTTAGACCGATAGTATTTTTCCCACTACACACAAAGTATTAGGAAAAACAATATAAAAATCCTACTAAATACATAAGTAAAGTAGCTATTTAAATGTATCAATAAATGTTTAAATCGTCAAAGTGATGAAATTTCACACTGGTATCAAAGGGGAAGAAACACGACACTGGACCCCGCTTTTAAAACCTTTCAAACGCAAAAAAGAGAGCATGCATTCCTCCGAAACTTAATTTTCCAATAGGCATTCATCTGATTTTTTCGGACCAGTGACATATGTAACGGTCCTTCTAAGGAAGAAGTGATTCTGAAGAGTATTGCCTTTGGGAGAGGCTTTTTTAGCTTCGGACCAGTAACATATGTAACGGTCTCTCTAAAGAAGAAGTGATTCTTTAGAGGATTGCCTTTGGGAGTTAGGCTTTTTTAGCTACTAGCGTATCTTTCAGAATACTGCATTTGGGAGATATGATTTTTATTTATGTTGAAAACAACGCCAGAGCAGATTTGGCAATAAAAACAGGGTAAAATATCCCAGTCTTCAGCTTTTCGAGAGCCCAACACAGGTCTAAAGTGGTTCCAGAAACGGCCGGTTTCCATCTTCAGGTCGGATTTCAAAGACACAATACAACGAACCCACCACAAAGAACCAAGATAAATATTTATACATTAAAAGTGCACTTAACGCGTGCCGGTCGGTCGGTGAACGCCGACAAGTCAGAATCAGAATCAGAATCAGAAATCCAAAAATCAGATAGACACCGCCGATACATTTCTTCAAAAGCATTATTTCTTTGGATACATCTAAGATAATAGTCCAAAATACATCCAAACCTCCTATTTTATCCGAGTGTTTTCGTAGGTATCTTCAGATCGCTCTACCATACCCTCTGATTTATTGACACGGAAGCCTTAGGGTATGTTTATGTTGGAGCTGCGGCAAACGATTGCTGCAGAGATGAGAAGAGCGCTGCGAGTGGGGATGAGTAGCCCCCTGCTTTGGTCGGGCCACAGACTAAGGATTCTATCCTTAGTCTAGTATTAAGGGCCACAGATAGATTCCTTTGTCTGTGGTCGGGAGTTTATGTCACAGCTGCAACAGTCGCACCAATGAATACAGAAACTATAGTATCTGTACTCACGGGTCGCACTAAAGGTGAGATGATGATTCCGGAGAAGATGATTTAGTTTTAACATCAAGTGCTGTAAAGTATTATTTATTAGAATCTAGAGACCGTCAGTATTGTGCACACACGGAAAAAAATAGATTTGTTTGAACAACAAAAACATTTGCAGGTTGTATATCTGCAAATACTTTTACGGTTTACCAGTGTTTTTATGGTCCAGCAAATCTGTTTTGTTGTTCCAACAAATATGTTTTGTTTTTCCAACAAAACCATTGGTAAACCGAGCAAAAAGCATTTGTAGGTTGTATATCTGCAAATGTTTTTGTTGTTTCAACAAATCTTTTTTCTGTGCAGCCTGTCAATAAGGATAGAAATGAATTTGGGGAATACCATCACCCCATGCGTCTTATGCGGAATGTATCTCGATTTAAGACAGCAACTCACAAAATTTGCTGACTCAATGAGAAAATAAATAGAAACTTTTGATTATATACACTCGAGTATTTCCGAATGCCTAATTTAATTTGTGATATTAAACTATACACAATCATCTTTGAACCCTTGATACTAGCTGAGAAAATGAATTGAGCTATTTTCGCTGCTCTCATCGATGGTCAGGACCCAAGAGTGAGTCACAGCGCAGCCCCAACGTAAACGGACCCATTACTTACTTACTTAGTTGCGCCGTCCGTAGACTCTTCATGAGCGGTGGAAGGTCAATATAGTGCCAACTCTTCCGTTGGCACTATAACTAGGTAGGGTTAGGAATGGTAGGGTAGGTCTGGTGAGATATTCACAGGCCGGGGTGCAAATGTTAAAATTATCTTAAATACTGTCTTCTTTATAAATGTTATGAAAAATGAGGTATTTTTTAGAGTATCTCTGAATTTATTTAAGCTGAATATTTATGATACAAAAGATGGAAGGTTTTGAAAGAACTTAGGACCTAAATACAATGGGTTTTTTTTCAAAAAGCGAGAGTCTATTGTATTTGGAGAATTTCATTTTGTGCCGGGTATTGTAAGAGTGGGATCTCTGCCCAAATGAACTGAGATGCTGACTTTAAATATACATAATCAATTTGAAAACAAATAGGCAAGGAACTGTCATAATACCTGTTTTTACAAACAAATCGCCACAGTGTTCCCAAGGGGGTAGGCCATAAATTGATCTTAAAGCTTCCTTCTGAAGAATAAAAATATTCTCTAGATGGGTTTTGTAACCTCCCCAGAGTACTATGGAGTAAGATATGTGCGATTCTATGAAGCTGTGATAAACTAACTTTGACAAATTTAAGTTAGAGTTGAGTTTACTGGTTCTCCTTAGAACAAAGCGCCCAGAGGATATCTTTTTTTTCAATTTTTTAGGTTTGATCAGTCCATGCGAGACCACCGTCCAACCTCACTTCGAGAAAATCTGCCGAATCAGGAGGATTTAGTCCATCCTCTCCTACAAAAACATCAAAAGTTGAATTTTGAAATTACAAAGCACGCTTGTATTTTCTACTCGCAGCTCGTATCGCTAATCGCAGCTCCAACATGAACGTATCCTTATTTCGGAGGAACATCGTGCTGGTGAGTGGTGATAAGCGACACTGCAGCGCGGAGTGCCGGCGGACTACTGCGAGGAATGCGGATCGACAGCGATGGAAGTGCATGAAGAAGACTCCAGGATGCGGAGGTATGGCGGGCCTACTTGAAGTGGATAACACACACCAGGTATGTCTAAGAGTTCCAGATTTTCCCGGAAAGTTAAACATCGAGTTATGGATAAAGTACTAATCATGATACCGTAGCCCGTGCAGGGATAGAGTTCGCGATATACATCAACCCATTAACTTCAAAGCAAAGGACTAACCATCCTTATTGTAATTAGCAAAGGACTAACCATCAAAGCAGGAGGAGACTAACCATCCTTATAAGCCAGCTGTGCCTGTTTTTGTCTGAGCCAGAATTTAAAGTGGATGTAGTTCGACTAAATCACCGACAGATAGTGCTGATGTAAATGATTTATTTCAGTTTTTAAAACTCAATATGACAGAAAATAAGAGTTCTTACCTTATTATTGCTCTCTGAACACCATATTTTCAAAATAGTCCCTCTTGGTAGCGTAATTAATAGTTGACTGTGGTATGCTCTATTGGAGAATGCTGTAACTAAGACCTCCTTTCAAATCCTGGCTCACATAAAAGTTGGTACACTTTATAATAGCAATGGGAAGTCTCCTCCTAATTTAAAGTCAATGCATTAACCTGAACATGAACCTAACAGATATTTTCTGGCTACGTTTCTTTGTGGCTACTTTAGAACTTTTAGCCCTGTCGGATCTTGTGGTAGAGAAGACGCGACGGATTGGCAAAGGTATAATTTATTACAAATTACAAGCTACCTTGTTTCTAATTGTTTTCATGCAAATTAGATTAGGATTTTCAAACATAAGATCAGGAAACCCTGATAATATAAATATATAATGTTATCGATCGGCCATTGGTTTTTCAAGCACTTCCCTGAATCACCAAACTCCTTAAGGAATACCAAATGGTTAGATCTAACGCAAATTAAAGTTTTACGAGCCCAACTGCCTTTGAAACTCTAAGACGTAAACTGCCTTTGATCATTAATCCTGGAATAAAATCATATCAGGCTAACATTCATTCTCACTCTTAACTTGAATAATTCTCGATCATACTCGATACGTTGTTGTACCTGGTAACAAATGGGAACTTAAACAGTGATAGTGTCAAAGAGCATTGCCAATTTATGGTTATAAATTACTTTTAATAATATTGGATCATAGCTCCACTATCGATTTGTGTTGTTACGGAACAATATTCTGATCATTCTGCATGGGCGGATTTCCGGTGGATGCTAGGGTGTGCCCGGCACCCCCTGATTTTTGCTGGGGAGTTTGGCAGGAAAGGGGGAATCAATTTTAAACATAACTTTGAATCTATTACATAAATTACAACAGAGTTGTCATTAATTATTAAATAAACAGGTATTTTTTGGAGTATGCCTGCAAACGGACCATTTGGATAGGAATTTGATGTTTTGAATTTGAACATGCAATACATCATAAGTGAGGCGACCTGGCACCCCCAAAAATTAACACCTAAATCCACCCATGTCATTCTGTATATGTGGGGTAGAATAGACTACTGAAGACCACTATAATGAGCGAAAATCTTAAATCCAGCACCTAAATATTGATCGTGGAGTGAGGACGGGGGGAGGCGGACCAAGGTCGGGCCCCGGCCACGGCTCGGATGATTGCTAGGTTATGCCGGCCGAGGTAATCACTCAATTCGTACTCTACCTCCCACCACGTCGAGATACCATCTCCACCGCGGGCTCTGTACACGGAGACATCGGGAGAAAGAGACAAGAGGTTATAACGTGAGAATCTTCGGACCCGGTTGATTTTCTCAGACTATATGAGCCTATGCAGGAGAATTGACTCGAACTAGGTTGTGTAGCTCTGAACTTGTGTGGCATGCGAATGAAGAGTAAATAATAGTGTTGGAAACCGAAATATTTTCAGACTAGAAATAGATACCATCAGCTCAACATTGCTTCTCAATATTTTTCTGAAATCAACTTGAAAATTTATCAATAAAGGACTGAGTACATGTTCATATCTACGTCACAAAAAATAAGCTTAAAGACAGGCGGCTTGCTGTTACCGTCAGTAGTTTTGGACGAGGAGGTACTTGAAAGATCCTCATTTGAAGACCATCTAGGAGTGAGGTTGGACGATAGTCTCAGGTGGTCTGAGCACGTTGAAAAACTGGCTTTGACTTTGACTGTTAACAACTACATTCTAAGAAACCTTACTGTTTTAAAAAAAATGGCTTTGAATAAATTAGTTTACTTTGGTTTGATTGAAAGCTATATTAGATATTTCATAGCGCTTTGGGGCAGATCTAGTAAAGAAAATTTGAAACGCGTTTTTGTTATCCAAAAAAGAGCTTTTAGAAATATTTTGGGCTAAGGCCTCGAGATTCAGTTTATGAACATTTTAAAAAATCGCAGATTTTAACCGTACCATCTTTGTATGTTTTTGAAGTTATTCTGTACTAAAAGAACAAAAGTTTATTCAGCCTCATGATCATAATTACAATACTAGAAATCACAACATTAATCCATCTGCTTAACATAGTTTAACACTTTTTGAAACCAAACCTTATTATGCTGGTAGACATTTTTTCACAATTTCATTCAACCATAAAAGAAATGGTAAATCTTACAACATTAAAAATAGGTTAAAATAATATCTAATAGACAAATGTGACTATGATCTGCCACAGCATCCATAAATCTTCCATGATCTTACTTCCATTCTCACTCCATCCTTTTTAAATTTTATTTTCCAAATACCATCACCTACCCTTTTTACCATTTTACCTGATTGACAACGTCTTGAAGACTGATACAAGAAACGTATGCAAGCATAATTATAGAACATTAGCTCAAGAGATATAAGATGACGGCTAGTTATAAGATGACGGGTCTTATGCCATATCAAGGTCAACGAGGTGGACTCAGGAGGTGACAGATAACAGGTAGCAAATAGTCTGTATTAGCTGTTCTTGTGTTTTATGAACTGTGATATCCATAGATTTTGACATCGACATTGAGTTTGTTCGCATTCTTCGTAATGTTAACATTTCGTTTAGAAGCCAAGGAGGCTAAAAACAAAGTGATTTGAGAAACTGGAATAGGAATAGGCCTTTGTCATGGCCAGATACAAGGGCTACCTTTTTTGCAATGTGCAAAATGTCAGCTCTAGCGGTTCATTGTTTATCTATTTTCCTTGAACACTTGGTCAGTAAGGTATTCTATTAGAAACGCGTCCATTTCGCAGAAACTTTTATGATGCTTCATGTGCATCATTTTTAACATTTTCTTGCTGTTGCTCCGGTCGCACAAGGTTCCTATTTCTGATAACTTGGTGTTGTACTCTTCTATTTGGTCCTAAAGACATAACCAGAATCAAGGCCGTAGCCAATGGGAGGGGGGGTCAGGGGGTCAAACCCCCCCCCCTGAAAATGTTGAAATTGCGTTCAAACGAAAGGTTAGAAAGTTATTTTTTCACTTCTTGTAACCGTGGAGCTCAAACCCTCCCCCCCAAAATTTTCCTAGCTACGGCTTTGACCAGAATCCATACATCCCGGAACGTTTGCCATTTTCACCCTTTTTATTTTTCAATTTCACTGAACTATTTCTATGAATTTTCAAACATTAAAGTAAATTATAAAGAAATCGTGCTCATCTACTGGAAAGTACTTTTCTAAAATGGTGTGCACCAGATTACTTATCCTACGTTGCAGAGTTGCACACAGGCTGAGAAAAAGAGAATACAAAATTCATGCTTGCCTATTAATTTATAGATACATTAAACCTTTTCCTCTAATAAGCAGCTGGTATCCAGTGCGGAAGCGTTTCAACAATGTAAGATTGACAGTTATCACACACTTCTGGATTACAAAATGTTTCTTAACATTACTAAAACAGTTTAAGCCCATTTAATTTACTGCATGGTTTGCGAGTTAAATAAGAGAAAAGAAAAAACATAATTTCGTTTAGTATATTATGTCAAGTTTACAACATCTTCACTCCTAAGCATAAGGTTAGTACTTGGTAAATTATCGTTGTTTCAGAGGGGAGGCCAGAGTGTGTGGGATATTAGAGCCAATTTGATTATTAAGTAGTCTAGGCGTTACCAACAGGCTATTGCCTACTACCCTAGCCGTGAGAGATTAGCCTACTAATTGGAAGAGGTTGTATTTTTCTTTTTATTCATTTATTTTATATCGACCGATTTAAATCTTCAGCGACAAAGCTATTTCAACAGTACAAAAAAATATGGTTTATATTATTTTACTCTAGTATGAAATGAACACGGGAAATGAATAATATGCAGCATGAATCAACAACACGTGATAATAATGACGATATAATATAAGTTTGGTAACTGTGAAATAATAACAGACATTCAGCAACTTGAATATAGTATTGCAATAAAGAACGAACTAGCTATGTGTGTATTAAGAGCGCAAAGAACGTCATTGGCGCTCAAGAATAGTAGATGGTATTTCGAGAAGTACAATACAATCATTTCGAGAGCGGCAATGACTATTTGTGTTCGTAATACACACAATATTTTTCCTACCACCATTATTTAAACTGTTCAACTTATTAACTAACCTGTACACAAAAAGTTCATTGAGGTTATGTTTGCTTATTTTGTTGGAACGAAGCGGAAGTTGAGATAGGAACGCCGACTGTGAAATAAACTGATTTAGAGCAAGGCAACTAGGAATTTAGAATACGGTGAGTGTCATGGGATTTCTGACCAATAGAAACTGGTCTTTGGTATTTGACGTCATTGTTATCTCTCTTGTGAGCCACCTTAACCTATTAAGTAACCCTGGTTTAGCGAGCGGGAATGAAATGAAAGCGGAAATGAACCGTTTTGCGTACTGTTTACAGGTGTGGCAATGTGATTATTTCCATGCGGTGGTAGGAAAAAATGTTATGCTTGCGTGAGGCATCTTTAAAAAAAAAATACTTGAAAGAGCTTTGTTTTAGCCTCAATTGAAAATGGACCCATAAGGCTCAAAACCATTAGTCGTTTTACTAATCATTTTGGCAAAATAACCAGTTACTTTCATCAAAAACCGTTTCTGATATTTATGTACAAATAATGGACACCATTACAGATCATTTCGATCAAATTACACCAATACATACAAACAATCTTTTTTCGTACACCCGCTTTACGTCAAACAGAAAGAGAAGTAGTTAGGGACCGTCCATAAAGTACGTCATCTGAAAATAGGGGGGAGGGGTTCACAATGGAAATGACGGTAGGATGATGTGCATGGGACGCGCGGGGATGGGGGTAAACTCTTAGATGACATCATTTTTCAAATATTGTTTTAAAATCAGGTTATATAGGAAAATTGTAAACAGTCGGTGTAAACTCATTAACTTGAAGTTAAATAGCTTGGAAAATTCATCACAGACTTACTCGATTTTCAATATCCGTTAAAATGATCATTTTAGCTTCAGGTCAAAACAAAGCAACAGAAAATGCAAATTTTATTGAACGATATTTTTACGTTTGTAGGCAGCGTCAGCGTCCATTGCCAGCAAATTTAGTGCTACAAAGTTCAAAAAGTTCTAGTTTGAATAGTTGATTAACATCAAATTAGCCCAAAATGGGTTTAAAACTAAATTTTATGGTTTTAACAACCCAATAGAGAAACTTTCAATAGGTCTTTCCCAAACCCTGACATTGTTTAGGGAGGTTTCAGCCTATGAAGTGTTTTTCAACGGCGGAGGGGGGGTCAGGCGAATTATGATAGTAGCATGATTGTTGGGAGGGGGGGGGGGGTAAAAAATGTCAAAAAAGCGATGACGTAATTTATGGACGGCCCCTTACAAGCCATTATTCCCCTCGCACTACTCTACAGTGAGGAGAAGAAGAAACATTTGTTAGGAAGATATCTGCCGGAGTCCTGACGTTAATTAAGACATAATATCGGTTTCCACTCGGCCTAATCACTTCATCATTGCACGGCGGTCACGTAGCCGGGCGAGACACGTCTGGGACTGGGACGGGGACTGGCATGGGGGAGATTACACCCAGGACTAACTGATACCTTCGATCCGTCCCCAGGCTTTCTAATGGGCGGATAGTGGGTAGATACTGAAAAACTAACTCTACTGTGCAACGATGATAGGCCTACTGATTGACAGATCATACAGAGTTTTTTATTCATACAGAGAGCAACAGGTACAAGGATTACGAGAGCTCAATTATATAATAAATTACGAAAATATATTAATAAATAAGAATTATCTCTTAATTTTTTCGAGACATAAATAGTCATTAAGAGCGCAAAGTACAAAATTTCGAGAGCGGCAATGACTATTTGTGCTCGTAATACACACAATATTTTTCCTACCACCATTATTTAAACAGTTTAACTTATAAACTAACCTGTACACAAAAGTTCATTGAGGTTATGTTTGCGTATTCTATTGGAACGAACCGGAAGTTGAGATAGAAACGGTGCCAATGAAATCAGCTGATTTAGAACAAGGCAACTAGAATTTAGAAAACGGTGAGTGTCATGGGATTTTTGACCAATAGAAACTGGTCTTTGGTGTTTGACGTCATAGTTATCTCTCTTGTTTGTCTCTTAAAAAACATTTAATTGCATTGAAAAACCATAATCAAGGAACAGTAAATAATTGCGTCATAGTCCTAACATTAGGCAATGAGACACTTATTGGTTTTCCAGAAGGATTTACTATCAACAGGTATCACCTCAAAAACAAATCAAATTGTTTTCTCACGCTTTGGACCGAGAACCGCAAAAGTCGGAAGATAGTTTGCACGGAAAACGTGCTAGCGTGTTCTATATTAGGGCCTAAGTGCCTCCAACTACTGTGAACGGCAATATATCAGCATCGGCTATCAAGTAGTCGACCTGCGCATGCACTCTTATGCCGAGATTATGGAAAATAACATAATTACCGCATCGCCTCACGAAGCGGGCCAGTCCGCCCGCACTAGCAAACACTCGCGACGTAGCAGCCCAGTCCCCCCGCACTAGCAAACACTCGCGACGTAGCGGCCCAGCCCCCCCGCACTAGCAAACACTCGCGACGTAGCGGCCCAGTCCCCCTGCACTAGCAAACACTCGCGACGTAGCGGCCCAGTCCCCCCGCACTAGCAACACTCGCGACGTAGCGGCCCAGTCCCCCCGCACTAGCAAACACTCGCGACGTAGCGGCCCAGTCCCCCCGCACTAGCAAACACTCGCTACGTAGCGGCCCAGTCCCCCGCACTAGCAAACACTCGCGACGAAACGGCCCAGTCCGCCCGCACTAGCAAACACTCACGACGTAGAGGCCCAGTCACCCCGCACTAGCAAACACTCGCTACGTAGCGGCCCAGTCCCCCCGCACTAGCAAACACTCGCGACGTAGCGGCCCAGTCCCCTCGCACTAGCAAACACTCGTGACGTAGCGGCCCAGTCCCCCCGCACTAGCAAACACTCGCGACGTAGCGGCCCAGTCCGCCCCACACTAGCAAACACTCGCGACGTAGCGGCCCAGTCCCCCCACACTAGCAAACACTCGCGACGTAGCGGCCCAGTCCCCCCGCATTAGCAAACACTCGCGACGTAGCGGCCCAGTCCCCCTACACTAGCAAGCACTCGCGACGTAGCGGCCCAGTCCGCCCGCACTAGCAAACACTCGCGACGTAGCGGCCCAGTCCGCCCGGACTGGCAAACACTCGCGACGTAGCGGCCCAGTCCGCCCGCACTGGCAAACACTCGCGACGTAGCGGCCCAGTCCGCCCGCACTAGCAAACACTCGCGACGTAGCGGCCCAGTCCGCCCGCACTAGCAAACACTCGCGACGTAGCGGCCCAGTCCCCCCGCACTAGCAAACACTGGCTAACACTCGCGACGTAGCGGCCCAGTCCGCCCGCACTGGCAAACACTCGCGACGTAGCGGCCCAGTCCGCCCGCACTAGCAAACACTCGCGACGTAGCGGCCCAGTCCGCCCGCACTAGCAAACACTCGCGACGTAGCGGCCCAGTCCGCCCGCACTGGCAAACACTCGCGACGTAGCGGCCCAGTCCCCGCACTAGCAAACACTCGCGACGTAGCAACAATGCCGATGGTGTGCGACAAGCAACGCGAAAACATTTTCGAATCTGAACAGCGACACAAACTATATTGAGCGACACCACTGAATATCGGTCGCCGCTTGTGACAATCGTAGCAACTGTCTTCAAACTTTTGAACTTTCCATAAAAGTGCAGTGTCCAGAATGTACAGTTTAGCCAGTGTTAGCAATCCCAGTTCAAGAAAGGCATTTCGGCACGACTCTCTAAATTTGAGTTTTGCTATGATTCTTATGGCTTTTTCCTGAAGAAAAAAAGATACGGTTGAGGTTTATCTGTGGGCATCCTCCCCACAGAACAATACCATATTGCAAATGAGATAGACTCAAATCGTAATAAGCCATGAACAATAACTCCCTGGACAGTGTTCAGAAAGCTTTCTGAGCAGTTTGGTGTGTTCATACCGAAGTGCCACACCAATCTGACCGTGAGAAGCCCGCTTCCAGGGGTTGGTGGGGTGGCGATGTTCCCGTGTTAAATCACATGTTGACATGTCCCTGTCGACGAACGACGAGGGAAGCCCCAAGCCGAACACGTGTGGAGTCCCCTCGCTGCAACCGCAAAAATAACGATTCTTCATTATATTTCCCTCACTTTCATATTTATTCATAGCAAATATAGAAAATGCCCTTTTAAAATTGATATACCTATTAATTCCCTCAAAGATAGAAGTTCAATAGAATAATAAATTACAATAGACGATAACAGATTGTAATTGATTCATAAAATTATATTATAATGTAATTATCGTAGAGTTCCTTCATAATAGCACATTTTAAACGGAACTGAAAATTAAATCTATGTTTATAAAATGTAAACTTTGTAAAAATAGCGAGCCAAAAACTTAGTTAGTAAAACTTAGAATGTTACTCAGTTTTACAGAAATAATATGAAAATGGATAAATATTAATAACATATAGATAATATTATGCTTTTGCTTAACATCATTTAATAGGTTAGTCGTACTTTTATTGTTTATAAATATATTTTAGAATCCCAACATTACATTTTTCTGTTAACTAAAAAACTTTAAGAAATCGAGCCTTTTAACGTAATTCCAAGGTCAGGCTGTATACCTTTATCACGCTGGTAAAATAAACTTAAGTATCAAACATACCTATATTTACTATAGAATTTAATTGTACCAATTTACTAGCGAGCCTTTAGTAAACGGCCAACGGCCAACGGTTACTGTTGCATTGTGGGAAATTCAAATATATTGTAAAGGTACACTTTAAAAGGGACCGAAATAAAACGTTTCCTACTACCTCATACGTACTCATACCCAAGAAACAATGTGAAAATATATAATTTTACATTAAAAACTCACATGGGCGGATTTCCGGGGGTGCTAGGGGGTGTCGGCACCCCCTATTTTTGGTGAACTTTTTGCATTGAAAAAACTTTCCAGCGTAAATCTTTGTAATTTAAATAGAGTAATTTGATTTCGATCCAATTTTATTTGGGTTTTGGTTTTGATTGATTTATTTATTTTTCTTCCCATTCTGTTGTTTCAAAATTTTAATTGTTGAGGTTTGTCTCAAAATAATGTCACTTGATTAATTTCGTCCTGTTAATTTTAAACTCCATATTTTTTCCGACAAACATAACTTATCAAAACTGCTTTTAAGCCCAAATTGGCGTCCAAACGATCTGCTTTGAACACAAATATGCATTTTTTTAAATCTCAAATGTTTTTCTTGCGATGATCAATAACATTATTCTAGCAGTTTTCATAGTACGAATTACAAATTATCGGTACGTTTCATGATTCAAATGACCTAAAACACAAAATGAAAGAGGGTTGTTTGTTAAATAGAAGAAAGGGGTTTTTGAAATGGATCTTAAAATGTGTGGTTTACAATATAAGAATAAAGAACTCATACCCCTAAGCCCATATGAGCTGGCACCCCTAAAGATTACTACAAATCCGCCTATGAAAACACACCAATATTTTAAGAGTAGTGTCTGATGATGCCAGCATATCTGATGAAAGGCCTCACAAAATAAAAATTACATAAAATATGGTGTGTTTTTAATGTAAAATGATATATCATCCAATATTATCAGTTCATCAAGAAGAATGTAAAAATATGTTTAACCTTATTGAACTTCAAAGAGAACTGGGATACACCAGTTGGTTACTTGCATCACGTACTAAGGTGTTAAGTTACACCAATAAATGTGTAATTGCTAGATAAACCTTTTCAGCAGGTAATATTCAACCATATTAAGAGTAGCATAAAACTTTATCTTTTATAGATTATGACATGGACTATTAAAAGTTGTAGGGACTATAAAACCTGTAAACTCAGCTTTTATCTGATATACGACATGCCAAGATTCAGAATTTGAAAATACATTTTATTTTTTTATGTTGGCACTATAGCCTTGTTAATGAAAATTTTTAAAAGTAGCATACGTCAAATAGCTCATAATTTTATATGTCTTGCAAAGACCCATAAAAGCAATTTTTCAATATATACTCACCTCCTATCTTTAGTGGTTTCGTAGTCATAAACAGACACTCTATATTTTCCAATATGAAGCCCATGTTGACTGATCAGTACTCTAGTTTAATAAAGACAAATATTAAATCCTTGAGGGCTGTACACTTAACATGGGCTTTATATGGGGAAATGAAGTTGCTATAGTCTTTGCAAGACCTGTAAAATGATGTGTTATTTGACATAGCTATTATCTGAAAAAAAATTTATTTTCAGGGCAAACCAACATTAAACAAAATAAAATATTTAGTAATGAACAGTTATTTTTTAAATAATGTTGTCATATCGTATATCAACTTAAAGCTAAGTTTACAAAGATTAATAGTTTTAAACAGGACAAAAATATTCTGATTAGGATTTTTGTGGCCAGTCATTGCATATTGATTGGATTTGCTCACTAATCAGTGATAACAAATGTCCGCAAAAATCTAAATCAAAATATAAAATCACCATCGCCAACCCCAACGATGAATTCCAAACAAAGGGCAAAAAATGTTTTTTGGATCTCCAGATACAGATTATTCCGTAAATTCCAATATTTCTTCACAAAAATGGCCATAATTTTGAAATTAATAAAGATGAGTGAGTTCTGTTTTCACCTATATTTTTATCTTCTTTAAAGCTTTAAGCAAGCTTTTTTTGTTACATAATAACGTAAATATGTTTTCGTTGTTTCTTAAGAATGAGTTAGTGGGGAAAAGTTGTGTTTCGTCCTTGTATGTCAAGCCATTTTTCTACATCTGTTGTGGGCGGCTTAGAAGGCTCACCATATATCGTATCACACATCAAAAAAATGAGATAAATACGACATTCAGTGTTTGAACCATTGAAAACAAGACATCACGAGTTCTCATGAGTTAGAAACACTGAAGATATACAACACAACAACGACGAAACAAATCATGACTGCTAAATGAAATTCAAACAATGTCATTGATTACAAGGGACCGTAATATTTTACAGATTCAATTTAAATGTTAAATGACGGCCGCATTTAAATGAACCGGTTGACGGTTTTTTATTAGAAGAGGGATAAAGGTGAGACGCCGTTTAAGGAGGGGAAGTGGGGTTTTATTTACACCATGCTAGTTCAAGATGGGGCCAAATTATGACTGCCATCATTCAGAGGGCTCCGGTGGGTGTTTGGAAGTTGGCCGCGGCAAAGTCGTGTGGATCACACGGCAAAGTCGTGTGGATCACGCGGCAAAGTCGCGTGGATCGCACGGCAAAGTCGTGTGGATCACACGATGAAGTCGCGTGGGTCACACGGCAAAGTCGTGTGGATCGCAAGGAAAAGTCGCGTGGATCACACGGCAAAGTCGTGTGGATCACACGGCAAAGTCATGTCCATCACAGGGCAAAGTCGTGTGGATCACACGGCAAAGTCGTGTGGATCGCAAGGAAAAGTCGCGTGGATCACGCGGCAAAGTCGTGTGGATCACACGGCAAAGTCGTGTGGATCACGCAGCAAAGTCGTGTGGATCACGCGGCAAAGTTGTGTGGATCACACGGCAAAGTCGTGTGCATCACACGGCAAAGTCGTGTGGATCGCACGGCAAAGTCGTGTAAATCACGCGGCAAAGTCGTGTGCATCACAGGGCAAAGTCGTGTGCATCACACGGCGAAGTCGCGTGGATCACAGGGCAAAGTCGCGTGGATCACAGGGCAAAGTCGCGTGGATCACACGGCAAAGTCGTGTGGATCACGCGGCAAAGTCGTGTGGATCACGCGGCAAAGTCGTGTGGATCACACGGCAAAGTCGTGTGGATCACAAGGCTTTTAGATGCGAATGGTTACCCTTATAATTGTTATCATACTTGTCATTTCAACCAGGTATTTTGGAAAGTGGACCGAGCCTGTAGACTGATGATCATGCTTGGTGTCTAAGAGGGTTCATATCCCGGTTTTAGTACCTCTAATGTACAAGCTGATTGAAAAGTTCCAAATGTTTTAATCCAAAAATGTTTTCTGCTGTGTCATGTATTATCTGGAAAATTATGAAATAATAAACAACTACTTGTGTTTTTTGTGAAATAACATATGAGAGGACAATTGAAGTTTGTTAACTTCGTATATAGTAAGATGTTTATTTAGAATATTGCTTTTTTAAAATTAAGTACAATTCTCCATTTTGTTTTGGGTGATAAAATCGTCCGAAGAATTTGACTACATTGTATTGTTGGCCTGTTAAGAGTTTTGAGTTTTTTTTTTAACTCAAAATAAATTCCCAAAAACTTCAAAGAGTGGATGACGTTAAAGAGCTAGGTCAATCTCCTAACGTATTGCTAAATAGTTTTGCAGCAGCCTTGCAGTTCCCTCTAATAGCCTTACCTGAATGAATCTAAATTTTTAGATAAAAATACCCCCGATGCAGCAGACCTGCATACTCAGCGAATTCCAAATGCAAAAGAACATATTTCAATCTAACATAGCGAGATATGATATGTTTTTGTAAGCTCCAAAAGAATAACATGCGGCATGATTATGCGGGTAATGGCGGACTTACGGTATGCGAATCTACGGTAATGGCTTCTTCCCCGAAGGTAAATCCGCCAAAACTGTGGGTATTTAACTGATTTTGTTTCCTTTCGTTTGTGCATGTTTGTATTTTGGCCTAAATAAAAAAATTCTGTTTCAATACTGTTTACTTTGGCGAATACTGTAATCGATAAGGAATTTATTTGCAATATTCCTTTAAAAAAATTAAGAACAATCCTCCATTTTATTTTGGGCGATAAAATCGTCCGAAGAATTGGACTTCATTATTATTTAATTCTTTTGACTTTTCCTATCACTTCTAGTGTTTAAACTACACTACGTTTCGAGATGTATTGAAACTCCTCTCGTTTCAAAGACATTCGAGTTCGTATGTGAGTGTGGGTGGACGTGTGTGCGTGTCGTTCCACTGCCAGCTTGGAGGCATTGCCGGCAGTAAGGTATATGTTTTTGTTTTAATTTTTCTGTGTTCTTTATCATGTTTAATATGTTTTCTATGAAATTTTGTGTGAGTGAGATTTCTGTTGAATGTTGGATGAATGTAAATTGTATGTCAAAAAACAAAAAACCCAAAAAAAGTAGGTTAAATAAACATAAGTAGGTTAATGTAACTTTAAGTAGGGTTACTTGAAAACGAGAGGAGTTTCAATACCTCTCGAAACGTAGTGTAGTTTAAGAAGCGATAGGAAAAGTCCAAGGAATTAAATAACAATTACAAATCCTTCGCTATTATGAATTTTAAAAATACAATTGGACTTCATTGTAGAATTTGAGGCTTGATGTCTCGAAGCCTCATTGGTCGCGCGTGTTTCACTCGTGTCTGCGTCTCGGTAGACGTTTCACATTCCCTGGACTCGACCTGCTCCTCAGACTTTACCGTATTTGGCGGTTCAGGTAGGACAACATTGAGATGATCTTTATTTTTATGTGTTAAGGTTGCTTACGGTAAAAAGATGGTATCATTACCGTCAAGAACATATGGGAATAACGCCTGTCTAATTAGTGATAACCGTTAAAAATCAATATAGCGCTAAAAATAATTTATGGTAGTTGCAGGGGGGTTTAAAATATACGTATTTAACTTCAAACGAGATTGTCCATTGTAAGCCTTTAATTTTTATGAGAAAATAGAGATCTCGTAGTATTTCTCTAGTTTTTTGGGTTCGTTTTTATTTACTGCGTTGTTCTGATTTTGTTGCACCCTTACACTTTCTATTACAAAGGAATTTAACTAAGATAAGATAATGATTTATTGCAATGAAGAAAGTGTTATAAAAATGGTATTGATATGTCAACCATCTGTTGGCATGAATAGTTCCTTAGTCACAGACTTGAAAACTTAGTTGGCCAGGATATTTGAATTCAGGACTTTGAATTTTATAATTTAGGATAAATGAACCATGGAATAGTAAATAAGCTATACGTTACGATCCACAACTTCAGGGGTTTAGGACCGAAGCTTTGGCTGCAAAATCTGAGAACAGGAGCCCTGTATATACAAACCCACGACAATGAACAAATTTTACAAGATAACTGAACAGAGAGCTGAAATCTAAATTTTCTCGGTTGATGGAACTAAAGACTATGATATACATTTTCTAGGATATTTAAACCTCTCAAAAATTGGACAGCAAAATACATAGTTGTAACTATGGCTGTAAAGATAAATTTCATGCCTGAAATAGGTCTTATAGAAGCCTTCAAACCTAGATTGTTTGTTTTTAAAATGGTGAGGTGTCCCATTAAATCAATTAAATCCCTTTTAATTTATTTTAACAAACCTACCTACCTCCTCTACCTGTGTAGACAATAAATGACAATGCTCTCATCCCTAAAGTAAAATCGGCGGCACACATTAGCACAGTCTATTTTCAAAAATTTCAACCGCCGCGGCGTAATTCCCTACTCAACCTCAAAACCTGCTAACCCACGGGTTTACATAAACTGCAATTAATATAAACTGCGAACCCGGGGGGAGGGGGGGGCGTAGGACTTGTATGGGCGGACGGTATGCGCATGCACGCCGAACAATATAAACACATACGGCAGCGTTAATCTTTCCACTCAATAAAACAGAACGTACGAGCATACGAGCAGGCGACGGAGACGTTTTATTGTTTCGGGTTGGCTGCAGCTACGGGACATTAAGTCGCCGGTTATTTGAGGTGGTAACCATGGGTAAATAATGATGTCCGGGTTACTTACAGCCCATCGCACGCAGCTGCCTCTTCGCGCTTGCCCGCGAAATCCTGCAATGTTTATATATGGCGACCGAGGTGTGAGTCGAACACGCATCTGGGGCCTGCGACCCGAGGTAGACCCTCTGTATGCTTGGTTGTTTCACGTAATACGTACTTTTGTAATACCTATAAAACTTTGTAAGTACGATGGTAAGATTTTTCGTTTTGCTGATTCGTTTTCAAAGTGCGTTTGCAATGGGTCTAACTAAGACAACTGCAGAATAGCCGGCGAATCTGTTGAGTACATGTCAAATTCTATGACTTTTCATTCAAATAAAAAAAAGATCATTGACGAAGAGAAATGTTATTAAAAGATTTTACTTAATTGAAAGATTTGAGTATGACAAAGCACTAAGTGATATGAGTAGTGGCGATGTGGCGTTTCTGGCCCAATCAAACTTTGACAGGCAGTCAATTTTTTGACAGCTACTTCCGGTCACGTGACCGGAAGTGACGTCATCAGCTGTGACGTAGCTGTGACGTGTTGTAGGTGGGTATTTAAAGTTTAAATGCCCTGCTGTGCTGGGTATTTAAATTTTAAATGGCCGGAAGTGTGTCAAGGTCTTTTGGGGATGTTTTTAAAAAAGATCTTGCATTTTCGGAAAATCCGAAAATGCAAGATAATTTTTGTTTCTTTTTACAAACTGTTGTTTTGTTGATTTTCACGTCTGTTAAAATACCATGTAAAAAATGGAATTGACAAATTAACAAGAAAATATCCTGCTACAAAGTATCCAAATAAAGATGCAATTACATAAACATAAACTTTAAAATATAGCGAATGTTCTTCCTTTTTATCTGTTAGCATTTCCTGAACAAGGTAACCAAAATTGTAACCACATAAAAATGAAAGTAGGCAAATAATAAATTTCGACGGGTTCACAAAAATCAAGTTGTAAAGTAGCGAATTTCTTTCTTCTTCCATTGTTGAATTTTTAGTCGAAACCAATTAATGATAACATTATTGCTTGCGCATCAGAACTAACAGTTGATGAAATTTCATTTACTTGTAGACTTGTAGTAGTTTCATTTGTAGTAGGTAATTGTTCGGAAGTTGGTGTAGATGTAGAAGAAACAGTATTATATTGAAGCTCAGAGTCCATGTGTGCTCGGGTAAAGAGCTGAAGCTTTAATGACGTGTGGTAGCCGTGTCCTACTGTGCATCAGTAGTTGTTGGTGGTGGGGGGTCGTTTGTTTCTTGCACTGAAATGTAGATGGAATCATAACTTTCTGGAGGATGTACTAAAATTTGTTGTATAGGATCTGCATCAATAGGAAAACTTTGCGTTTCAATGCAAAGTCCATCTTTAATAAAAGAAACATATAAAACAGAACTCATGTTTATTTATATGTTTACTCTGCCAGTTCTACTAGCAAACTGATGTGTCAGCAGCGGCGCTGCAACCTCCCTTGACATGTGCAGCTCGGAACATCTGCCCTCCCCCCACCACCATAAGAGACTCCTCGCAATTTTTGGATTTGTAGTGTTAGTTCTAACGTAGGTGTTGTAGGGTGAACATCTCAGTACTAAACAATTGTTTTTTTAACATTTGGCTTAAAATATTTATTTAACTTTGTACAAGTTACAATATTTTTAAAGATGCTACTTTATTATATTACCTTAATACTTAGTTATAATATTTAGTTAAAGAAATCGAAACTGTAGTTGCGATTCAAAATAGAAACATGGTTTCTTAACATTTGCCTTAAAAATATTTGTAACAAAATATCGTAAGAAAATTTTTACAACATATTTGAATTAATATGTTTGCAAACCCTATCATGCGAGTTTTAAAAGATAAACGAGACCGAGTGGGCCGGGTTTGACCTCGCATGCTTTCGCTTGTTGCCGACCAGTTAGCAATACAACTGGTTGACCTTGCGCCGCACTTTCGCTTGCGGCCGGCCGGCGAATACAGGTCGTCGTCCTTGCTGCATCACCCGGCACACCTGTCCTTGATTGTATAACACACTCTACACTCTACACTCGACAAGTTATTCTTTCCTTTGCCACCGTCCTAACAACACCTACTTCAATTTCACAATTAACCGCTCCGAGTATACCGAGATTTGGTATAACTGGTTTTCCTATCTTCAACTGCTTGGGGTACGAATTATTCAATCGAACAACAATCGTGATTGGTATGATGTTACAACCACTATTGCTCGAAAACCTTTTCAGCAAGTTTGGAAAAACATTCTTACCGGCACCAAAATTCGCACCGAACCACCCAAAATTCGCACCAAACCACCTCTATCACCTGTATCTTCAAACGTACCCCAGCAAAAATTTCATCTAAAAAAACTGAAACTTAACCGAAAATATGAAATCTTAAGACATTTATCTTCTTCTATTTTCATTTTTAATTCTGAAAAAACCAAAATTTATGTCATTGACATTCCCAAAAAAATTCCTATTCCCCTTAACCCTCGACACTTGATAATAAATAAAAAAGGTGCAAAGTTAAACATAAATATTACCGAGTAAAACCTTTTCCCACCTCCAAAGTCCACCCTGGTGGCAAAAAAAGGCCCTTCTAAGGGCCGACCTAAGACTTTCAAATTTAGGCTTAAGTTTAAGTATCAACCCTTGGTGACTAACAAGGGGTGGTTTGCGAAAGCCCCTATGGGACTTAGAGGTACACGGACCTTTTGTTAGTCACTAAAGGTTAAGGCTTTAGCAAAAGCTCCCCGCTATTGACTCAACCTTTGGGACTTAGAGGTATGTGAACCGCTTGTTAGTCACCAAGGGTTGAGGCTTTAGCGTCCAACCCTTTGTGACTTAGTGGTACACAGACCACTTGTTAGTCACCAAGGGTTGAGGCTTTAGCGAAAGCCCCCCGCTATTGACTCAACCTTTGGGACTTAGAGGTATATGAACCGCTTGTAGTCACCAAGGGTTGAGGCCCTAACTTAAGCCTAAATTTGAAAGTCTTAGGGTGGCCCTTAGAAGGGCCGATTTTGCCACCAGGGTGGACTTTGATTGAGAAGGGGAAGGAATATAAGGTTTAATTTAATATATTTATTCTCAATTTTCCACCCTCCGCTGTTACTAGTAAAAATTTTGGATCTGTCGGGACAAGTGGTGGTTTGGTTTTTGGAGTTGTGAGGATATAAATTTTCGTCCTCTCCTCGTTGTAGATATAAATTTTGTTTTCTTCAATTCTGTACAGATTATATTTTTTGTTTTTCTTCAATTCCTTTAGCCTGATGTTCTTTACTGGTGCGGGATGAATTGTTTGGGGGGTGGGGGTTTCTTTGATTGGTGCGGGTTGAATTTGTTGGGGGGTAGAAGAAGGGTGCAGTCCGCACAACTCCATCCAGTCTTCAGTTAAAATGTCGTCACAAATTGGAGCGATCGGAATCTCTTCAATTTGCGGCGTTGATGTTTCTGTAACTGGTGTGGGATTCTGAAATAATTGGGGTTGATCTTCATTAACAGCATCAGCTATTATTTCGTTAATGGAGGAGGAGAGGACGGGAGTAGAAGATTTTTGCGGAATAAAATCGTTGATTGCAGAAAGGCTGATCGATACCGGGATGGAATGTTGCTTCATCAGAGGTTTCTTGAGCAGACCCAGAAGAATAGGGCAGGATGAAGAGGCAGATGAGGAGTCCATAATTAGATAAAGGAAATAATAAAATGGATATAATGAAATAGAAAAAACGTGGGAATGGATAGTAACAGCGATGGTGGCGAGTGGCAGAATAACACAAGGCGGGCGAATGGGGTTCTTATAGGCAGCAGACACAACAACCTTGTAGTCAAGGTAGTGACCAGGTCCAAGTAGGCACACAACAACCTTGTAGTCAAGGTAGTGACCAGGTCCAAGTAGGCCAGACGAAGTTGTGAGAGCGGTGGCTAGCGACCCGGCCAAGGCTACCGGCCTCGGCAGAGCGACACGTTGACCTACTAGTCAAGGCTCGCTAGCGAGGTCGAGTCTCGAGCTCGCTGATATAAGCAAGCGCGCAACGTTTCTCTTTGGCATTACGGTGAAGGTGTAACTGGTCCGCTTACGTGGAGGGTTATGCTGTAACGTAATGTTCGCCATGGTGTGTGGGGTGGCTTATGTCAAGCACACACTGCGTTCGGCTATTGTGGGAGAGGCGCCCTCCTATAATAGTCGGTCGCAATGGCAATTCACCTACCTTTCCATTTCCTGCGTGGTTTAATTGTCAGGGTTAATATTACGGTGAGGTGTGTGAGTTCGCTTACGTGATGATCACACCGTAACCGCATGCATGATAGCATTTAAGGGGTAGCATAAGTTATAATAAAGTAGTATAGAAATAAAGTAGTAGAATAAGGTAGGGACCCCACGCTTCCCCACCCCCCTTTTTTTTATTATTTTTAAATGACCTTGACCTAGTTTTGATTGTTCTACTTTCGGACTTAGAATTATTTTAAATGATCTATTTTTTAGACTTAGATATTTTAATTTCAAAAGACTTACTTGTTTGACTTATATATTGATTGATTTTAAAACTCTACTTTTGAGACTTAAATATTTTGTTAAAGTTTTAAATAACCTAAGATTTTAGTTTTGTGTTGTATCTTTTATTAAATAATTATTATTTTTAACATTTGGGTTTTTGTAAATGTTTTAATTTCTGTTGATGGTGAGTTTAGTTTTCGCGTTGGTTATTATTATTTTTGAGTTTTTGCGTCATAACTTTTATACCGTTGGTTTAATCAAAAAATGTTACTGGACCTTTTTTGTTTGTCTTTTAATTCCGCTTAATTTGAGTACCCGCACGATAGATTTGGAGCATTTTTTGTTATATCCCCCCCCCCCTCCCCGCGAAACCCCCCCCCCTCCCCCCCCCCTCCCCCCCTCCCCCCTCCTCCCCCCCCCTCCCCCCCCTCCCCCCCCTCCCCCCCCCCCTCCCCTCCCTCCCCCCCTCCCCCCCTCCCCCCCTCCCCCCCTCCCCCCCCTCCCCCCCTCCCCCCCTCCCCCCCTCCCCCCCCTCCCCCCCTCTCCCCCCCCCTCCCCCCCCCCCCCCGGAACCCCCCGCATCCCCCCGGCAAAACCGGTTACTTGATTTCGTCGCCGTTCAACTTTAGAACTGCGTCGCCGTACACGATGGCAGTGGATATAACAAAAATGCTCCAAATCCATCGTGCGGGTAGTCAAATTAAGCGGAATTAAAAGACAAACAAAAAAGGTCCAGTAACATTTTTTGATTAAACCAACGGTATAAAAGTTATGACGCAAAAACTCAAAAATCGAGGCTATAGGCAGTGGATATAACAAAAATGCTCCAAATATATCGTGCGGGTAGTCAAATTAAGCAGAATTAAAAGACAAACAAAAAAGGTCCAGTAACATTTTTTGATAAAACCAACGGTATAAAAGTTATGACGCAAAAACTCAAAAATCGAGGCTATAGGCAGTGGATATAACAAAAATGCTCCAAATCTATCGTGCGGGTAGTCAAATTAAGCGAAATTAAAAGACAAACAAAAAAGGTCCAGTAACATTTTTTGATAAAACCAACGGTATAAAAGTTATGACGCAAAAACTCAAAAATCGAGGCTATAGCCTTGGGCTCACAGTATATATAAGGTGTGCTGTAGTCTTGTGGTTACATTTGCCATGGAATCCCTCATGATCTTTAGTGCTGTGCACAACTTTGTCGAAGCCAAAAAAGTACTATGGTACATAAGAACGTATCATAGCAATCTGAAGTGTATTAGTGGAGTACTTGAAGCTGTTAAAGCAGACGGTACAAAAATCTGTTGCACTTCGGATTCTATGGATTACGAAGGACTCGAAACATGGGTCCTTTATTATGTACAATTTTGTACAAAAATTCACATCAAAGTTGACACGGACTAAAGGGGTTATCTAGGAGGAAAGAAAAGAATAGATACCAACAATGCATGTTGGTAGCTATTCTTTTCATTCTTCCGCTAAGATTTAAATGACCTTGACCTACTTAGGACTTAGAAAATTTTCACTAAGTTACAATTGACCTTCAAAATAAGTAGGTCAAGGTCATTTAACTTTAAGCGGAAAAAAGAGAGGAACAGTGTTATTAATTAACACTGTTCCTCTCTTTTTTCCTAAAAGGCAGGGGGAGAAGTTCCGTTAATGTCTACTTTTATGTGGCAGAATCATATCCATCATCATCTGATTCATTTTGAAAGTTGATGTAATCTACATCAACCCAAAGATAATGGAATCCTTGTTCAAAAGCCATAGTATCAATGTATGTTTCAAGTGTTGAAAACCAATTCGGATCTACGAAAGGGTTGATGGTAACTAATAAACGTTGATATGTTAAATTTACCATTCTTTCCCCAGTAACATTAAT
>JAQJVK010000007.1:55608813-55776189 GCA_035578135.1 Flexamia atlantica
CACGGTTTATATATACATTTTCCCCACCATAAAGTTTTAAAAGTGGGTCAAGGTCATCTGAAGATACCCTATGAACGGGGAACAGAGCAGTAAGTGGTTAGACCACAAACTGCTCTGTTCCCCGTCCCTATTTAATTTCTCATAATTATATGTGTTTATAAACACATACAATTAATTTCATATTTTGCCAGGGGGCAGAAATTGCAGAGATGACATTTTTCTTGAGGTGCCGGCATTTGTAGTTTATACCCAATTATTCCGCTTCTATAAGCAATAGTTCGATAAAGCTCGTCCCCCGGGCCGGCAAGAGGAAGCGCCTGAAAAAAAAAAATTATTAGTTTTAAAGAAATTAAAAAAAAAATAATATATTGTTAACAAAATAAACAATGCAGTTAATGAAAAAACGTACCATGTGACATACGGCACATATTCTGCCAACATTTGGCCCTTCAAACCAAATTTTGGTTTTGTAGACGCATCGTCTTTTATGCTCATAAATGAGCTCTCCTTGCAAAATTGGCGGCAGCGGCTCTGACACCCTTCTGATATGCCGGAGCATAGGGTTATCGGTGCAGATACGCTGCAGACACAACTCGTACAAGGAGCTCATAGTTATGGTCTGGCTATGCAAACCTCAAAGCTTTAAATACGTACCAATCACCTTGATGGCGAAGGTGATTCCCCCTCCCCCGGGTTTCCACTATATATTGAGCGGATAGAAGCTTTATAGAATTAATAGTTTGCTACATTTTGAATCAACAAAACGTTATGGAATCTTTTCTAAAATACCTGATTGATCAAAGATTAAGTAGAAACCGAAGGGAACAAAGAAGAAAACACAGATTAAAAAAAGCTTTTGAAAAATTAAAATTAGTTGTACCGGAAAGTCAAAAACAAAACAAAATTAACAGACAATCTATAGTTCAAAATGCAATAGATTACATTAAAAAATTGGAAGAAGACTTGAAATCACCAACATTTAACTTAGAACAACAAGAATTTGAACAATCCGAACAGACATTTTTACAGGATATAGAAGAATTCCAACAATTCGAACAGAAATTTGTACAGGAAATAGAAGAATATCTTCAAACTTCGCAAAATTTAAACCAAGACATCTATGAAATTTTGTATCAACCTTTTGAAACTGTTTCCTTGCCAGTGTTAGAAAGCTTGGATGAATATTTTTTTGACGTCGAAAAGTAGAGGGGGTAAATGGGTGGGGAGCTGTTATAAAGGCAGGGTAAACAGAGTAATCTTTACTTTCTTAGGATCCAGCGCTATGGCAGGCACTTCGTCTTCGTCCAGGTCTTCTTCCTCGTCATCAAGAACATCATCATCATCTGTTGTTTCTATTGTGAAACAAAAATCTCCTTCTCCAAAAAAATCTTCACCGAAAAAATCTCCTTCTCCAAAAAAATCTTCACCAAAAAAATCTCCTAAAAAAATTTCTGAAAAACTTCAAAAACTTCAAAAATTAAGAAAATCCTGTTTTAAGAAAGAACAATGTGCTCATATTTTAAAAAAAGGAGCGAACAAAGGTGAAAGGTGTGTGAAGTTGTGTAGTGTAGGTGAAAAATTGTGTAATTTGCATAACAAACGTGAACCTTCCGAAAAAGTCAAAATTCAACCTTCTAAAAAAGTCAAAATTGAACCTTCCAAAAGTGAATTGCCAGAAAAAATTGAAAACTATAAAAGAATTAAAATCAACAGATTGAAATTAAACCACAAATATGTTTTTGTAAAAAAGATCAGTAACAGGGATGTTGTTCTTAGATGTTGTGATGAACTCTACTTGCTCAAATTACCAGTAAATCTTCAAATTCCAAATATCAGTAATGTTCATTATTATTTAGTAAGAAAATCTCCATCTGATAAAGTTAAATGGTCAAATTAAACACAAGACAAAAAAAAATGGAGCGGGGGAATAGACCACTTTGTAATTCCAAGAGAATTACTTAGCGGTCTATTCCCCCGCTCATAGGGTATTTTTGAATGACCTTGACCTATTTTCAAAATTTACAATGGAGGGTTAATTTCTTATAAAAGCGGGATAACAAAATGACTTTTTACTTTTTACAATCTAGTCCTAAAAAAGAACAATGTTCGTATATTATTAAAAAAGGGTAAAAGATGTGTTGTGTAAATCAAACATTATGCAGTGCGCACAACAAATACCTCCTTTTGTTAAAACTGAGAGGTTAGTGTAAAAATGAAATAAAAAAAAAAATAGGAGCGGGGGAATAGACCACTTTGTAATTCTAAAAGAATTACTTAGCGGTCTATTCCCCCGTTCATAGGGTATTTTTTGGTGACCTTGACCTACTTCTTACACTTATAAATTTTCGCTAACTGCTATTGACCTTGAAAATAAATAGGTCAAGGTCATTCAATAATTAAAAAGAAAATGGAGGTGTACGGTTTTACAGAACCGTACACCTCAGAAACCTAACAGAAGAAAAGCTAAATCTACCTATATATAAATGACCTTGAGACTTAGAAATTTTCGCTAAGTCATTTTGTTGACCTTGAAAATAAGTAGGTCAAGGTCATTCGATAACTAAAAAGAAAATGGGGGTGTACGGTTTGACAGAACCGTACACCCCCGGAAACCTAAAAGAAGAAAAGCTAATTTACAATACAATCTGCCTAGAGTTTAAGAATTAATAAAAATAAAAAAATAAAGAAATAAAATTTAGTTTAAAAAAAATAGCTAGACAGCCCAGCGCTGCACATCATGATTACAGTGTGATCATCACGTAAGCGAACTCACACACCTCACCATAAGCGCACAACGCTAAGCTAAAACAAAAATGTTATTTTGAAATAGCAAGTTGTTTAATTAAATTTAGGAAAAAATGTTATACAAATATGTTTTTTATTTCCTAACACTAAAGGAGCCAGTGTCTCGCCATTAGCGACGCAGAACAACTGAGGTCTAGCGAAACTCCGGAGGTAGGCGAACTACCCATCCAGCACGTATAGAGGTTGTAAGTGACCCGCTTTGGTGAGCGTAATCACTACAAAAGCGGTTGCCGGTTTTACCATTATTGGTTTTACCATGCAAAAGATGGAAGGAAAAAAGGAAAGGAAATTGGAATTGAAAGGTGTCCCTAACTAAAAAGGAGTACAAGACAAGAGAGGGAATGCCCTCAACAAGCTTGTTGGAAAAAGGAAATTGGAATAGAAAGGTATTAAAAACATATCATATAACATTCCTAAAAACAAAAATTTTACTTTAAATTTAAACATTCCAGGCAGAAATATATTGTAAGTAAAAGAAAGATTTTAAAATAATACTAACTACCAAACCAGCAAATTAAAAACAAACTACAAACCCTAGGGTATCTACAAGCACAAACAACTACCATGCCTTAAAATTAATCAGTCCTACGTCAAGATGTTATTATACAAATAACACCAAGATATTTTCACCAAACAGCAAAAATGATAAAATGTTCAGGGCGCCTTCTGAACATGTTACCACCTCACTGTCTAGCGAGCAACTGATGCCGAACCACACGCGCAGATCCCGGACCCCAACTCGGCTTGAGGTCATCCCCCCTCCTCGCTTACCCCCTCCCAAACCACAGGACCCTTACTGCGGGTTTGGTTTCCATCATTCTTTTGCCATTGTTCCAACAGGCAACAACATTTCTTTCTTTACTTTACATTGGATTTGTAAATATTTTAAGTGTTAAAACTTCTCAATATTTAATATTTTAGGACTTTGAAAAATTTTCAAACCTATCATTCTTTTGCAAATGTTTAAACAGGCAACAACACTTCTTTCTTTATTTTTACTTTACATTGGACTTGTAAAACTTCCTAATAATTAATACTTTCGGACTTAGAAAATTTTTCAAACATTTGCTTCAACATTTATTTTACAATATCAAGTTTCTTTTATAATGCCTCCAACAGACAACAATTTTCCTTTTGGATGTACAATTTGTGAAAAAATATATAAAATAGTTGAACCAGAAGACTTAACGGATGACGAAAGTATTTTTGAAAATAGTTTGATTCCAGTAGAAGATACATCTGATGCTACATCCGATGCTACATCCGATGCTACGTCTGATGCTACAAGTGATGAAGAAAATATTTTGGAAGTACCAGTAGCAATAGGCGAAGAAACACCGTTAACACATGTTGTAACAATTAACTATGATCCAGTACAATATATACATGCTCTTGTTCGGCGACGTTTGTTTCCGGCATCGGACATGGAGGAAGATGAAAGCGATAACGATTTGGAAATAACATATTTAAACAACAGCAATGATGATCACACTTACGACGCATAATATATGTATTATTTTGAACTTAAATTATTTGACGTTGGCACTTAGATTTTTTTAAAACTTCCATTATTTGACCTTGAGACTTAGAATTTTTTTTAAAACTTCCATTATTTGACCTTGAGACTTAGATTTTTTCTAAAACTTTCATTATTTGACCTTGACACTTAGATTTTTTTAATACCTGCATTATTTGGCACTTAGATGTTTTTTTAAACTTGCATTATTTGACCTTGACACTTAGGAGTTTTGAAATATAAGAAATTTAACTGTTATTAACACTTTTTGTGTTTAATACAGAAAAAGTGGTGGGGGTAGTGCTATAAATAGGGGTAGTTTAAGAGTGGTTCTTATTATTACTGCAACTTTTGTGGAGAGCACACCTACGTCATGTATTACTGCATCAGTTGTGAAGAATCTTTTGAAAATGAAAACTTACTACAAATACACAAAGAAGTGTACCATAACAACGAAACAAGAAACAATGCAGAAGAAGAAGATTTGGAAGAATTAGATCAAATGCTGGCTACCCATCAACAACAACTAAATTCAAGACCAAGTGTTATTCAATACGCACCCGGACCATCTTTGGATGTGGAATTATACGCCCGAGCTTTACCAGGCAGTGTAGTAACTCATTTTAAGATTGACAATGCTCAATTGCAACTAGCACAATTTATATTGAAAGCAAAAACATTAGTAACAGAAACATTGAAGAATGAACTAAGAAGATTAAATTTTATAAAGTTTGGAATATTATTAGATACTGTATTTACAAATGTTCAGAATGAAACATCACCAAGAGGATTTTTAACTAAAAACAAAACCATCATGTTTGCATCGGATATAAGCTCAATTGTGGATGATTGTTTTGAAGAACTTTTAACAAAATTACAAGAACATGAAGGAAGAGGTTCTGGATGGAGTTTGTTAAGTATAACAAGCTTAGATGTGAGAGTTCATAAACATGGATATGGAATGAGAGGTAGTAGTTATATTGCTTTGCCAAGGAAGATTAAAGTAACCAAATCTTGTGTTAATGTACAAAATGAAAATGCTGAATGTTTCAAGTATGCAATGCTTGCAAAATATGTAGAAGATCATGTGGAACGACCGAGTAGAGCATACGATGAGGTTTCCTATATGTATAACTTTCAAGGCATGACTTATCCTGTTTCAATTCAAGACATATCAAAATTTGAAAAGAAAAATCCTTTTGCATCTGTAAACATCTTTGGCTTAGATTCATCCAACAATGTCTATCCCTTACGTATAACACCCACCGAACGCAGAGATCATACTGATTTATTATTTATAACTAAAGGTGATATCTCACATTATGTATATATTAAAGATTTTGAAGCTCTAGTTTGCAAACAGTTATCAAAACGTGAACAACCAAAAACAACTTGTAAAAGATGTTTCTGTTTTGTAAACAAACCTTTAAGAAGAGGAGGTTCAGAATGGTTAACAGAACATAAAAGATTATGCAATGGAAACTATGAAGTAAGAATTAAATTACCACACCCTAGCAGATCACAAGTAAAATTTGATAAAGTTATCCAACAATACAGAATCCCCGTTGTAGTGTATGCAGATTTTGAATCTTCATTGCTTCCACTTGAACAAGAAGAAGGAGAGGAAATTACAAGCAGAACAAAGTATCAACTTCACAAACCAAACAGCTACTGTTTAATAGTAAAATCCACTCTGCCTGAAGAACATCTTCAAGAATATGGTTTGACATCTACACCAAAGATCTATCGTGGAGAAGAAGCAGCTCGATACTTTGTTGATGATTTATACGACATCGCTGGGAAAGTGGAAGCAATGTATAGCAATGTGGTTCCTATGTCACCTATGACACCGGAAGAAATTTATCTTTATGATTCGACAACAACATGCTATTTGTGTAACAATCAATTTACAGAAACTAAAGTTAAAGTTCGCGACCATGACCATCTGACAGGAGCCTACAGAGGTGCAGCTTGCAACGGATGTAACATCAACTACAAACTACCATCTTTTATTCCCGTCGTTTTTCACAATCTTAGCGGATATGATGGACATTTTATCATTCCTGAATTAGCAAGAGACAACGGTGAAATAGACGTTATAGCACAAACTATGGAAAAATTTATAAGCTTTTCAAAAAAGGTGGGCAAAATTAAACTTAGATTTGTTGATTCTTTTCGATTTATGCCTTCCAGTCTTATGAAACTTTCTGAAAATTTAAGAAGACAAAATTTAATAGAAACAAGCAAAATTGTACCTGCAGAAAAAATGGATTTGGTTCTTCGGAAAGGAGTTTTCCCGTATGATTACATCGATGGACTACATAAATTTCAAGAAACGTCACTTCCTCCACCAGAAGCTTTCAAAAGTAAACTTACCGATTTGGACATTTCACCTGAAGACTATCAACACGCATGCAGAGTTTGGGACGAATTGGAAATGAACACTCTGGGAGATTATTCTGACTTTTATGTAAAACTTGATGTGACCCTTCTCTGCGATGTGATGGAAGAATTTAGAAACACCTGCTTTGAAGCTTACGGATTAGACCCTCTTCATTCTTATACTTCTCCAGGACTAGCTTGGCAAGCTATGCTAAAAGAAACAAAGTGCAACCTTCAATTATTAACAGATATTGACATGGTGTTGATGATCGAATCGGGCGTTAGAGGTGGATTGACCCAAAGTGTTACTAGACATGTTAAAGCTAACAACAAATATCTTCCAAACTACGATAAAGAAAAACCATCAGTGTTCTTAGGATATTTCGATGCCAACAATTTATACGGATGGGCCATGTCTAATCCACTTCCTTTTGGAAACTTTGAATGGGTTAATCCAGACTCTATTGGTGATATTTCGCAAATTTCAAAAGACGGAGACACCGGATACATATTGGACTGTGACTTTGAATATCCAGAACACTTGCATGATTTTCATTACGATCTTCCGCTCCTTGCAAAAACAGAAGTTTCACCAATTGGCAAACATCCAAAATTAATGATGACTCTTGAAAATAAACAAAGATACGTAGCTCACTTTTGGGTTGTTCAACAAGCACTCCAATTGGGTTTACGTATAACCAAAATTCATAGAGTTTTAAAATTTTCCCAATCTTGCTGGTTAAAACCGTACATTGATTCAAACACCAGAAGAAGAGCAGCTGCAACATCAACATTTCAAAAGGACTTTTTTAAATTAATGAATAACGCGATATTTGGAAAAACATTGGAAAACAAAAGAAAACACAAAAATGTTAAATTAATTACAGATCCTATAAAACTAGAAAAACTTGTACAAAAACCAAACTTTGAAACATCCGTTATCATCAATGAAAACCTTGTGGCAGTATCTATGAAGAAGACAAGTGTGAAAATGGATCGTCCGTTGTACGTTGGAATGTCAATCTTGGATATTTCCAAAACCCACATGTACGATTTCCACTACAACAAAATGGTCGCCTTCTACGGTAGAGATAACATCGGAATCGCCTACATGGACACGGACGCTTTCATCTACTGGATTCTTACTGAAGATATGTATTTGGATCTTCGAACATTTGTTCACAAAAATGAATTTGATTTTAGTGACTATCCAAAAGATCATTTAAATTATGACAATGATCGGAACAAAAAGAAACTTGGAAAATTTAAAGACGAAGCAAATGGAATTTTACTGAAAGAACTTATTGCACTAATGTCAAAATTGTATTCACTACAATTGCATAAAGAAGAAAACAATATTATTAAAAAAGCTAAGGGAGTAAAAAGTTTGTATCTTAAGAAGAATGTAAATTTTGAACACTACAAGCAATGCTTATTTGAAGAAACGACTATAACTGCAAAATTCAACACCATCAGAAGTTTCAACCATCAACTGTACAGCGTAACAGAAGTGAAAAAAGCACTCTGCTCCAATGATGACAAACGACACATTCTTCCAGACAAAATTCACACTCTACCATTCGGCCACTACTCTCTCAATCCTATCAATGAGTAAAAAGAAAAAGAAAAAAAGAAAAAAAAATAAAAAAAGAAAAAAAATAAAAAAAGAAAAAAAGAAAAAAAAGGGGAAATCACAGCATGCTCGCTGTGATTTCCCCTTTTTTTAAAATATGTTGAAATGACCTTGAACTATAAAAGCGGATGCAGAAAAAGAAACACTCAATACTAACTTGACTTTGTTAGTAAAATCATCATGACAGACTTAAAGGAAAAGATTGTTAATGAACTTCATAAACCTGCAAGAATAAAGTTTCCACGACGAAATACTGTTGTAAAAGGAATAAATGATTTATATCAAGCAGATTTAATTGAAATGCAACCGCATAGTAAAATAAATAAAGGATTTAAATACATACTTACGATTATTAATTGTTTTACTAAAGTTGCAGATGCTTTGCCATTAAAAGACAAAACTGGTAACAGCATAACAAAAGCTATGGAAGTAGCTATAAAAAGAGATAAAAATAAAATTAAACATTTACAAACTGATGATGGGAAAGAATTTTTTAATAAACATTTTGCCTTGTTAATGAAAAAATATAACATAAATCATTATTCCACAAATTCTGAGAAAAAGGCAGCTATAATTGAAAGATTTAATAGAACCTTAAAAGGTGCAATGTATAAAATGTTTTCGAAAAGAGGTTCTTACGTATGGGTTGATATCTTACCAAAATTAATAAGCGATTACAACAACAAGTTTCATAGAACTATCGGTATGGCACCTAACAAAGTGAATAAGAAAAACGCTAAACTAGTTTTACAACGAATTAAAAAAAATACACAGCCAAAAGCGGAACAAAGAAAACCAAGAAAATTTAATGAAAATGATAAAGTTCGAATTAGTAAATACAAAGGAGTGTTTACTAAAAAATACCTGCCCAATTGGACAAATGAAGTTTTTACAGTGTATAAAGTACAACCTACTGTACCGGAAACTTATATTTTAAAAGATAACAAAGGAAATTTGTTACAAGGCGGTTTTTACGGACATGAATTGTTAAAGTCAACAGTAGGCGATGTTTATCTTGTTGAAAAGGTGTTGCAAAGGAAAAAAGACCAAGTTAAAGTACGTTGGTTGGGGTTTGATAAAACTGAAGATTCGTGGATACCTATAAAAGATTTGATTTAGTTTTAAATAAACTTATTTACTCTTCTGCCTTTGAATAAGATGGAGATTGTTCACCATAAAGATAAATTTAATATTAATAACATTGATGATTTAACCGTAGATAACGTTAAAATCAACAATGGTAAACACGGCAGTTTATTTCCAAACACTGTACGATGTATAGTCAGCGGTCCTTCAAACTGTGGCAAAACTAACGTTGTGTTTAACTTAATTACAAACACAAAAGGATTGCGATTTAATAACCTATATATTTTTTCAAAGTCCTTACATCAACCAAAGTATCAATTGTTGGAAAAGATCCTGACTGATGTGCCCGATGTTAACTATTACAAATTTAATGCTAGTGACAGTGTTATGCAACCAGACCAGGCTAAGCCGTATTCTGTATTTGTATTTGATGATGTATCTAGTGAAAATCATGATACTATTAGAAACTATTTTGCCATGGGAAGACATAATAATATTGATAGCATATATATCGGACAAACATATAGCAAAATTCCAAAACAACTAATTAGAGACAATGCAAATATTTTAGTTTTATTCAAACAAGACGATACAAACATAAAACATATATACAACGATCATGTAAATGCTGATATGTCATTTGATAAGTTCAAAGAGCTTTGTGGAAAAGCTTGGGCGGAAAAATATGGATTTTTGGTATTTATGAAAGATAAAGCTATAACAGATGGTCGTTACCGCATAGGTTTTGATAAATTTGTTTTAATACATTAATTAACAACATTATCGTACAAGTCTTCATGGTGTAAACATGGTTAATCAGGAAAAGCTATTAAAAGAAATAAAATCACTTAGTGATTCTATTAGACATAAAAACAGAGCGTTAAGATTAGGAATAAGTGAAAGAGAGAAATTTCTGGAATCAACATTTAAACCTATTACTGAGCCATTAAAACAATTAGGACAAAATGTTAAACATTCAACATTTAATTTTTCCGGAGATGCTATTTTACCCATTTCAAAATTTGAACAAAAAGAAGAATATGAAAGTGATACAAGTTTTACACAACAAGGAGAAACAACTGAAGAAGAAAGCGAACTAGGTGAAGAAACGGATGTTTTAACAGAAAAAGAAGGTCTTTCTACAAGCGAAGAACAACAAGAAGAAGAAGAGCCTATTAATCCATCCAACTTGAGCAAATTGGGCTCGGATATCGCGTATAAAGGGCCGCTTGCAAGACAATTTGTATTAAAAATGTTACATTCTGCACAACCAACTCGAAAATATCATACTTTTGGTGCTAGAATAGAAGAAAATGGGCTAATGATTGGAGATAGCAAACTTGATGTAGACGAACATGACAATATTATTATAAATAATAAACAATACAAGGGTACAAAAGGATTGTTTGAACTTATTTTTAAGCCGAAACCTAATAAATATACTAAAAAGGATTTAAACATTTTTAAACAAATATTGGAGGATACAAATGCGCATAAGAAAAATTATTCTAAAAATTTTAATGTTCATAGAAATGCATCAGAAAAATATAAAACTATTATTGCTAAACTTTTCCCACCAAAAAGAAGGGAACCCATAAAAAGAAAATCATTATCTTCTGCTGAAATAAATATTTTACATAAAAGAAGAAAAACAAATCAATCAAGTTTATCAGGAAAAGGATTATTAAAAAACTTGTATGATACTAATATAATATACTACAACGATATAAACAAATTGGTTGACAGAATGAAGTTGATATATGAAGCTAAACAAGCCGGACATAGTGGTTTAGAAAATGAATGGGTAGCTTTGGTCGGCGAACTGCGAAATCGAGGAGTAATTGCATAAAAATATGAGTATATATAATACAAGTATAACTGATTAAATATTCAGTATAACCATGAGTGTGGATAAGTTTGGACGGTATTCCGAAACTGGAAGCAAATCAGGATCTTATGGAAAAAGAGGTGGTTTACCACTAACATCCGATGGAGATTATGATATAAATAACAAACGTTTAAAGTTTGTAAATGATCCAAAAGATGAAAATGATGCGGTAAATTTTAAAACTTTAAGAAGTGAAACATTACCTAGCTTAAAGCTTCAAAATGAAGTGTATAACGCTAATTTTTATAGAATTGTAAATCTTCCAAAACCAATAGATAAGAATGATTCGGTAAATAAAGAATATTTAATGTGGTACATAAACCAAACCTTACGATATGATCCTAGGAGTAATAATAAAGTATATGATGCAAAAGATCTTAGAATAGCCAATATAGCAGATCCTATTAATGATCAAGATTCAGTTACAAAAAAGTATTTACATTCAGTCATCCCTGAAAAAACAGATAAATTTTCCTTTTACAACTTTGTAATACATGATATTGGAGACCCTAAAGATATGAAAGATGCTGTAAACCTTCAATATCTTACAGATCATTGTATTACGCATGATATTAATACAATTGATTGCAAAAATAAAGTGTTAACTAACGTTAAGGAAGGAACTGCAAAATCACATGCAGCAACAATAAGTCAAATAATGAAATTAAAAGATAAGAAATGGGATGCTGATGCAAAAATAATTACTAATGTTAAAAAAGGGTCGGATGAAACTGATGTAGCAACAATTGGACAAGTTCCTGTATTACAAGAAGGCCGACAAGCCTTTGATTGCAAAGGGAAACCACTAGTCAATGTTGCAGAAGGAATAAGAGACAATGATGTAGTTACAGTAGCACAAATGCATCAGAAGGGACACATATACTATAATCTTTTTCTAAGAAAAGATTTAAATAAGCAGTCTTTTTTTTGTGAAGACTTGCGATTGACTAGCTTAAAAGACCCTATTAATTTTACTGATGCTGTTAATGTAAATTACATTGTAAGACTCTTAAGTGTAGTATTATATGATATTTATAACACAATAAAGCCCATAAAATCTGATCAAAAATTAAATTGGGTTAAAAAGAATGTTATGGAAAAATATTTTTTAAATAAGGAAAATGATACTTTAAGAACTTCTAAAGGTGATGATGATGAAGAAGATACAATCCTTCCACAAAACTGGAAAAAAATGTTTTACCCATAAACAAACATACTTATAAATAAACAATGTCAAAGGATAAGTGCATCATTCATTATAAAGCATTTATAAAATAAACAAGTATCGACATTTCCTTTCACTATAAAAGACCATGTTGAAAGTTCAACGCATCAGTCATAATCGACACGTTATAAAGAGAGGAAGAGGAATAGCATCAACAGCACTTTCTCTTATTACTAAGCCGGTTGGAGCTATAGTTAATAAAGCTATCGATTTATTACCTGTAGAACTACATTTACCAGGAGGTTATCAATATTGTGGTCCTGGAACAAAATTGAAAAAAAGACTCGCTAGAGGAGATCTTGGAATAAATAAACTTGATCAAGCCTGCAAACAACACGATATAGCATATTCAAAGTTTGCAGATACTAAAAATAGATCAATAGCGGATAGAGCACTTGCTGAAAAAGCTTGGCAAAGAGTAACATCCAGCGACGCTAGTATCGGTGAAAAAGCAGCAGCTTTAGCGGTATCAGCAGCAATGAAGGGTAAAACGATGTTTGGAGGTGGAAAGAAGAAAGGAGGTGGAAAAAGAAGAAGAAAACCTGCAAAGAAACGTGGAGGAAATATAAGAAGAAAACGACGATCCACCGCAGGTAAAAATAAAAAGAAACAAACAATATGGTCAATGATAAAAAAAGGAGGAGGATTATACCTAAGACCGTATCGTGTGTATTAAACAGAAAAAAACAATTACTAATTCCAAATAAAGAATTAACAGATAAAGAATTAATTACTTATGTTTCTTGTTTAAAAATTCCATTTTTTAGAGGAGTGTTTATGAAAGATGCATTACCTGTTAAAATATGGAAAAATGAAACCGGAATAGTAAATTTAGATAATAGTAAAGGATCAGGCACTCATTGGGTATGTTATAAGAAACTAGGATCAACTATTTACTACTTTGATAGTTTTGGTAATCTTCCACCACCAAAAGAACTACAATATTACTTTAAAACAGCTAAAAATGTACTATACAATTATAAAAGAGAGCAACCTGATGATACGGTAATCTGTGGACATTTATGTTTAGATTTTTTAACAAAAAGTGTTAGTCAACTTTAAGATGTCTTCCTATACAGTATCATTAACTGGAACTTCATCTACTTTGCGAAGTGTTCTTTTCCCTGCGTTACGTTTGGAAAAAGATAAATTATGGGAAGCCGCATTATTAGATATAACAACTTATAATTCTATTCCCAACGTTACTGAAAATGTTAATGACAAAATACATTATTACAAAACAAAAGATAAAAATACAAACAAATATTCAGATATACAAGTATTTAGTTTACCCACTGGAGCATATGAAATTGATGATATAAATGAAGCGATACAAAATCATATGGGAAAAGATAATATAACAATAAAAGGAAATAACAATACTATGAAAGCTGAAATTAAATCTAAATATTATATAGATTTTAGCAAAGAACATTCAATTGGTAGTTTATTAGGATTTCCTAAAACAACAAAAATTTTAGAACCTAATATTAACCATTCAGGTGCTAGAACTGTAACAATAATGAAAGTTAACAGTATAGATATTACATGTAATATTATACATGGTTCTTATAGAGATGGTGAAAATACTCATATATTGCACACATTCTATCCAACGGTCGCTCCGGGTTTTAAAATTGTGGAAAAGCCACAAAACTTGGTGTACCTACCGTTAAACACCAGTTTTATTTCAGACATTGTGGTGAACATACTAGATCAAGACGGAAATCATATTGATTTTAGAGACGAACCTATAACTATACGAATACATATAAAATCAACCGTATAACAATGGGGTTATCATTTAAAAAGAAAGAGCTGACTGGTAAACAAGTCAGTAGCACTTCAGCTATAGAAGGATTAACAAGTGATAACATTCGTTTTCTAGAAGAAATTGGATTAAAACTTATTAATAATGGAAATATTGGATATAGCGCAGGGTCCGACATTCGACGAAACCTTATGGGAAAAGGAATATCATACGCACAACCCTTACGCTTCATCAAAATTAAATAATAATGATGAAATTAGAATTCCCATACAACAACAGGATATTTATACACTTCCATGTGAAAGTTATTTGTATATCGAAGGAAGAGTAACAAAAAAAGATGGAAGCACTGCAAGTACTGTTCCGTTCATAAATAACCCCATGGCATATTTGTTTGATGAAATAAGATATGAAATTTCCGGAGTTACAGTAGATTCAACAAAAAAGGTGGGAATTACAAGTACATTAAAAGGATTAGCATCTTTAACACCGAGTGAAAAAAATATGCTGGCCGCCGCAGGATGGGTAGCACCCGATTCCAGTACAATCACTCCAAACACTTCAGGCAATTTTGACTTTTACATTCCTTTAAGATTACTTTTAGGCTTTGCCGAAGATTACCGAAAAATAATAATAAACGTAAAACAAGAATTAGTTTTGTTAAGATCATCAAACGACAAAGATATTATTCAAGCAACTGATGGAACAACGGAAGCTACTTTAGAATGGAAAATGCAATTAGACAAAATTGTTTGGAGAGTACCGCATGTACGGTTAAACGATCAGAATAGAATTTCATTATTAAGAACTTTAAAATCAGATCGTGATATCGTAATACCATTTAGAAGTTGGGAGTTTCATGAATATCCGGTTTTACCGGAAACACAACGTCATACATGGACTGTAAAAACTTCTACTCATTTGGAAAAGGCAAGATATGTAATATTTGGATTACAAACAAAAAGAAGAAACGAAATAACTAAACATGCTGGTGAATTTGATCATTGCAAACTTACAAATTTTAAGGTGTTTCTAAACTCACAATTCTTTCCATACGACAACTTCAACATAAACTTTACAAAAGACAGGTTTAGCGTTTTGTACGATATGTACGCAAGATTCCAAAATTCATATTATGGAAAAACAAACACACCTTTATTAACGCCAAACCAATTTAAATCTAACTATCCGATTGTTGTAGTTGATTGTTCAAAACAAAACGAATCTGTAAAATCTTCCAGTGTAGATATAAAAATAGAAATGGAATTTGAACAAAATGTACCCAAAGATACATCTGCTTATTGTTTAATTTTACATGATAAAATTGTTACATATACACCTTTAACAGGAATTGTAAAAGCAGTTTTGTAAAATGAAAAGGAAAAAAAAAATACCCCCACCACTCGGTTATAAAAGCAGGAGCGGGAACGAAAATTGTTTAGTTTACTGTCTACAGTTGTATGGGTAACATCGTCTACAGCATTATAAACAAAATGAGTTCTTTATCAGTTGTACAAGACGTTTCCGAAACAGCACCTTTATTGGAAAATGATGATAAACATTTTGAAGAAAATATTGTAAAGGAAATTGATGACTTTTTAAAGTTTGGAAAACAAAATAAAAAGTTGGAAAATAATAAAACAAACGTAAGAAAGAAAAGAAAACTTGAAGAAAATATTCCACCAAACATTTTAACTGAAGTTTTCCTTCGCATCTTTTATCCTATTTCATCTTGCATGAGTAAAAGTGTGTCGATAGGATTGGTAAAATCATTAGACTACTCTCCCGCAGTAATACTAAGCCATGGAACAAAGATGGTTTTATTTTCAGAAAATGCTTGGGATTCCTTTTTAAAACATCTACATCTTATTGAATGTTATTTAGCCAACAGTTTCTTTGGAAGAAAAACTAACATTCGACTTTTGGATTGTGACAATGAAATTGACATTATTAAACATCGTGGTCAACAACAAGTAAGAATTAGAGACTCGACACAATTTGAAAATAAAATTCTTCTAACACGTGAAGAATTTTACATTTTAAACTATGCAACATCACCTATTACCAGGTATATGAAACAACTAGTATTTTCAAGCTCTGTTATTAAGGAATATCTGGTAGATGCATGCGAAAAACAACCAGAAAGCACTTTACAATACGGACCAATAGATACATCCATCTTTAATAGAATACCTCACGAAGTGGAAATGTGGAGGCAGTTAAGAAACTTTGAACCTTTTATTGAAGTTGCAACGGAGGCTACAGAAGAAGAAACCAACAACAACAACAACAGTACAGAAGAAGAAACCACCAACAACAATAATACAGAAGAAGAAACTTTGCTAGGTTAAAACTACAATGTAATTTAACAAAAGAATAAACCGTGGGGTAGGCCTACTGGGGATGGTGCCCACGTTAAACATACACCAACGCGCCTACAACTGTACGGCCTGGTTTATATATATATATCTAACCTACCGTGGTGTGGAAAACAGTTGATCAGCAGACACCATGATGAGCAGACAGGATGAAGAAATGGCAGCAAAACCTTGTGTAATTGAATTTCAAGCATTTCGCGGAAACGATGATAGATTTATCATAAAAGAATTGGTAATTTTGGATTTGCTTACACAAGTAGCATACCCGTTTTTATTTGAAGCACCGTGTTCTGTCCATGAACTAAAGTCAAAAGCTAAAATAACAAACAGATGGCTAACAAATAATTTTCATCATATCCATTGGTATGAAGGTTTCCTACCGTACAACAATGTACACAAAATTATGTTTCATTTTTGCAAACAATTTACACACATATATACCAGAGGATTGGAAAAAAAGAATTGGATACGACAGTACACAAACAAAGAAGTTTTAAACATAAAAGTGGACAAAACATTTCACTTTGATGCTAGAAATATTTGTGTTTCTACAATAAATCCGAAACACAACCAATCTCAATGCGCATTACAAAACGCGTATCACTTGGCTGCTTACTTACAACAACAAACGGAAGAATGTAGTGGGGGTTCCGAAGGTTATATAAACGAAGAGGCAACACACCCCGAGTATCAGTCTAACTCCATACTCCGAACAGACAACATCTCCTGTGAAGGATGGCATCACAACAGTTTCTCCAATGTTTAGTTGAACAATTCAACTTGCATTCAAAATCAAATACTCTAATTATCAAGAAATGTTCAGAATTAAAAGAACAGAAACATTATATTGTTCATGAAATGAAGAAAATTGATACAACGCATGGAGACGCAGTCGTCGCATCTTTATCCGATGCACCATATACACCGGGTGATGAACCAAAGTTTCAAGTATATCTTCCAAAACGATTCGTCCAGTTGCTGCAAAATGAAGATCTGCGGGAAATTCAACCAGGATCATTATATTTGGTGTCACACGGAATGAGCGGAAACAACTCTACGGAACTAACTCTGCACATCGCACAAAAATAACATTGTAAAAAAAATGTTTTAAATAAAAAGATAAAAAACAACAACATATCAGTATATGTTTTTATATACTGATATGTTGTATTTTTTTAAAACCTCAAACGGATGACCTTGAACTTTTAATCGATAGTATTATTCGATTATTTTATTCGATAGTATTATTCGATTATTTTATTCGATAGTTTTATTCGAATACTTTACATAAATACGAAACTTTAACGTTGAGAGGCTCAGTTCTGTTTAAGACAAGCTACAACCAACATGTCATCCAAAAGAAATAATCTAACACTTATAACTTATTGTTGCAAAGAAAAATGTTTTAGAATACCTGAAGATCAAGTTGACGGAAAAGCTTGTACAAAATGTAATTCTTTCAGCTATTGTAAATGTAGTTGCAAAACATATCAAAAGAACCGGTTGGATAAACTAGAAGAATTGCAACATCGACTCGGTCTATTGTGGCAACGATTAAATTCAAAGTGATTAAACAAACACCTGCCATTACCCCCACCACTACCCCCACTACCATCGGAGGTACCTGCAGCACCGGCTTTGCAATAGTCATTCCTGCTACACCTCTCGTCGAGTAAACAACTCTAGTCATGTCTCTCAACATTCGCGGGATTCACTACAACACTATCAATCTTACAACCTACAAGGATTTGGAAATTTTTAGTGAAGAACTAAAACAACTTATAACCACTGGGTTTGGTTTATCTTTAGAACTTTACGCAACAAACAATCAAAACGAAAAAAATGTGTTTTTGCCAACTTACAACAACAAGAAGAATGAAAATAAACAAGAACTTTCAGCACCGACAACAACTTACTTTTCAAATTTGGGAGCAAACTTTACTAACTTGTAAAATAATACTTTTGTAAAAAAAACAAATAAATAAAAAAAGAAAATATCTTGCATTTTCGGATTTTCCGAAAATGCAAGATCTTTTTTAAAAACATCCCCAAACGACCTTGACACACTTCCGGCCATTTAAAATTTAAATACCCAGCACAGCAGGGCATTTAAACTTTAAATACCCACCCATACACGTCACAGCTGATGACGTCACAGCTGATGACGTCACTTCCGGTCACGTGACCGGAAGTAGCTGTCAAAAAATTGACTGCCTGTCAAAGTTTGATTGGGCCAGAAACGCCACATCGCCACTACTGATATGTTACATTCAAATTTGTTTAGCGAATTTCGGCTATAAAGAAGAAGAAGGTAATTATGGTCAGACTTTATGGTATTATGGTCTAATGGTAAGACCTAAGCCCGAGACCATGATAACCTTTCGTTTCGAGGCCCCCAGAAGCAAAAAAAAACCAGGGTGGTCCTGACATAGCGTTAAATTTTTTTCTATGTAAGCGCAACACAAATGTGATTCAAATCCACGATTTAAATACTCTAGACGTTTCAAGTTACTTGCCCTGCACACTACTCTGGACGTTACAAGCTACTTGCCCTGCACACTACTCTGGACGTTACAAGTTACTTGTCCTGCACACTACTCTGGACGTTACAAGTTACTTGTCCTGCACACTACTCTGGACGTTACAAGTTACTTGTCCTGCACACTACTCTGGACGTTACAAGTTACTTGTCCTGCACACTACTCTGGACGTTACAAGTTACTTGTCCTGCACACTACTCTGGACGTTACAAGTTACTTGTCCTGCACACTACTCTGGACGTTACAAGCTACTTGCCCTGCACACTACTCTGGACGTTACAAGTTACTTGTCCTGCACACTACTCTGGACGTTACAAGTTACTTGTCCTGCACACTACTCTGGACGTTACAAGCTACTTGCCCTGCACACTACTCTGGACGTTACAAGTTACTTGCCCTGCACACTACTCTGGACGTTACAAGCTACTTGCCCTGCACACTACTCTGGACGTTAAAAGTTACTTGCCCTGCACACTACTCTGGACGTTAAAAGTTACTTGCCCTGCACACTACTCTGGACGTTACAAGCTACTTGCCCTGCACACTACTCTGGACGTTAAAAGTTACTTGCCCTGCACACTACTCTGGACGTTACAAGCTACTTGCCCTGCACACTACTCTGGACGTTACAAGCTACTTGCCCTGCACACTACTCTGGACGTTAAAAGTTACTTGCCCTGCACAATACTCTGGACGTTAAAAGTTACTTGCCCTGCACACTACTCTGGACGTTAAAAGTTACTTGTCTTGCACACTACTCAGGACGTTACAAGTTACTTCTCCTTCACACTACTCTGGTCGTTACAAGCTACTTGCCCTGCACACTACTCTGGTCGTTACAAGCTACTTGCCCTGCACACTACTCTGGACGTTACAAGTTACTTGCCCTGCACGCTACTCTGGACGTTACAAGCTACTTGCCCTGCACACTACTCTGGACGTTTCAAGCTACTTGCCCTGCACACTACTCTGGACGTTAAAAGTTACTTGCCCTGCACACTACTCTGGACGTTACAAGCTACTTGCCCTGCTCTCTGCTCTACTGCCTTGTCTCTGCTCTACTGCCTTGCCTCTGCTCTACTGCCTTGTTTCTGCTCTACTGCCTTGTCTCTGCTCTACTGCCTTGTATCTGCTCTACTGCCTTGTCACTGCTCTACTGCCTTGTCGCTGCTCTACTGCCTTGTCGCTGCTCTACTGCCCTGCCGCTGCTCTACTGCCTTGTCGCTGCTCTACTGCCTTGTCTCTGCTCTACTGCCTTGTCTCTGCTCTACTGCCTTGTCTCTGCTCTACTGTCTTGTCTCTGCTCTACTGCCTTGTCTCTGCTCTACTGCCTTGTCGCTGCTCTACTGCCTTGTCTCTGCTCTACTGCCTTGTCTCTGCTCTACTGCCTGGTCTCTGCTCTATTGTCTTGTCTCTGCTCTACTGCCTTGTCTCTGCTCTACTGCCTTGTCGCTGCTCTACTGCCTTGTCTCTACTCTACTGCGTTGTCTCTGCTCTACTGCCTTGTCTCTGCTCTACTGCGTTGTCTCTGCTCTACTGCGTTATCTCTGCTCTACTGTCTTGTCTCTGCTCCACTGCGTTGTCTCTGCTCTACTGCCTTGTCTCTGCTCTACTGCCTTGTCTCTGCTCCACTGCCTTGTCTCTGCTCTACTGCCTTGTCTCTGCTCTACTGCCTTGTCTCTGCTCCACTGCCTTGTCTCTGCTCCACTGCCTTGTCTCTGCTCTACTGCCTTGTCTCTGCTCCACTGCCTTGTCTCTGCTCTACTGCCTTGTCTCTGCTCTACTGCCTTGTCTCTGCTCCACTGCCTTGTCTCTGCTCTACTGCCTTGTCTCTGCTCCACTGCCTTGTCGCTGCTCTACTGCCTTGTCTCTGCTCTACTGCCTTGTCTCTGCTCTACTGCCTTGTCTCTGCTCTACTGCCTTGTCTCTGCTCCACTGCCTTGTCTCTGCTCTACTGCCTTGTCTCTGCTCCACTGCCTTGTCTCTGCTCTACTGCCTTGTCTCTGCTCTACTGCCTTGTCTCTGCTCTACTGCTTTGTCTCTGCTCTACTGCCTTGTCTCTGCTCCACTGCCTTGTCTCTGCTCTACTGCGTTGTCTCTGCTCTACTGTCTTGTCTCTGCTCTACTGTCTTGTCTCTGCTCTACTGCCTTGTCTCTGCTCTACTGCGTTGTCTCTGCTCTACTGTCTTGTCTCTGCTCTACTGCCTTGTCTCTGCTCCACTGCGTTGTCTCTGCTCTACTGCGTTGTCTCTGCTCTACTGCGTTATCTCTGCTCTACTGTCTTGTCTCTGCTCCACTGCGTTGTCTCTGCTCTACTGCCTTGTCTCTGCTCTACTGCCTTGTCTCTGCTCTACTGCCTTGTCTCTGCTCTACTGCCTTGTCTCTGCTCTACTGCCTTGTCTCTGCTCCACTGCCTTGTCTCTGCTCCACTGCGTTGTCTCTGCTCTACTGCCTTGTCTCTGCCCTACTGCCTTGTCTCTGCTCTACTGCCTTGTCTCTGCTCTACTGCCTTGTCTCTGCTCTACTGCCTTGTCTCTGCTCTACTGCCTTGTCTCTGCTCTACTGCCTTTTCTCTGCTCTACTGCCTTGTCTCTGCTCTACTGCCTTGTCGCTGCTCTACTGCCTTGTCGCTGCTCTACTGCCTTGTCGCTGCTCTACTGCCTTGTCTCTGCTCTACTGCCTTGTCTCTGCTCTACTGCCTTGTCTCTGCTCCACTGCCTTGTTTCTGCTCTACTGCCTTGTCTCTGCTCTACTGCCTTGTCTCTGCTCTACTGCCTTGTCTCTGCTCCACTGCCTTGTCTCTGCTCCACTGCCTTGTCTCTGCTCCACTGCCTTGTCTCTGCTCTACTGCCTTGTCTCTGCTCTACTGCCTTGTCTCTGCTCTACTGCCTTGTCTCTGCTCCACTGCCTTGTCTCTGCTCCACTGCCTTGTCTCTGCTCTACTGCGTTGTCTCTGCTCTACTGTCTTGTCTCTGCTCTACTGTCTTGTCTCTGCTCTACTGCCTTGTCTCTGCTCTACTGCGTTGTCTCTGCTCTACTGTCTTGTCTCTGCTCTACTGCCTTGTCTCTGCTCCACTGCGTTGTCTCTGCTCTACTGCGTTGTCTGCTCTACTGCGTTATCTCCGCTCTACTGTCTTGTCTCTGCTCCACTGCGTTGTCTCTGCTCTACTGCCTTGTCTCTGCTCCACTGCCTTGTCTCTGCTCTACTGCGTTGTCTCTGCTCTACTGTCTTGTCTCTGCTCTACTGTCTTGTCTCTGCTCTACTGCCTTGTCTCTGCTCTACTGCGTTGTCTCTGCTCTACTGTCTTGTCTCTGCTCTACTGCCTTGTCTCTGCTCCACTGCGTTGTCTCTGCTCTACTGCGTTGTCTGCTCTACTGCGTTATCTCTGCTCTACTGCCTTGTCTCTGCTCTACTGCCTTGTCTCTGCTCCACTGCCTTGTCTCTGCTCTACTGCCTTGTCTCTGCTCTACTGCCTTGTCTCTGCTCTACTGCCTTGTCTCTGCTCTACTGCCTTGTCGCTGCTCTACTGCCTTGTCGCTGCTCTACTGCCTTGTCTCTGCTCTACTGCCTTGTCTCTGCTTTACTGCCTTGTCTCTGCTCTACTGCCTTGTCGCTGCTCTACTGCCTTGTCGCTGCTCTACTGCTTTGTCTCTGCACTACTGCCTTGTCTCTGCTCTACTGCCTTGTCTCTGCTCTACTGCCTTGTCTCTGCTCTACTGCCTTGTCGCTGCTCTACTGCCTTGTCGCTGCTCTACTGCCTTGTCGCTGCTCTACTGCCTTGTCGCTGCTCTACTGCTTTGTCTCTGCTCTACTGCCTTGTCTCTGCTCTACTGCCTTGTCTCTGCTCTACTGCCTTGTCGCTGCTCTACTGCCTTGTCGCTGCTCTACTGCCTTGTCTCTGCTCTACTGCCTTGTCTCTGCTTTACTGCCTTGTCTCTGCTCTACTGCCTTGTCGCTGCTCTACTGCCTTGTCGCTGCTCTACTGCCTTGTCGCTGCTCTACTGCCTTGTTCGGGCGCTCCACTCCACTCCCAGAGAGACTGTTGGAATTTTGATTAATACAAACACTAAGCACTCGATCAGCTTGTTGCGTCAGCGGGTGCTCTAGCATGCACGATACGCCTTTCTAGTCCCACGCTGAGCCTAGGTTAGTGAGTGCAGATTCAATTATAATTATTATTATTTGTTGTTAACTTTTTCTTTGAGCAATAAATTGACGTAGTAATTTTATACTGTTTATTAAATGTAATATATCATATCCTAGTAATCCTACTAATATTATAAATGTGAAAGTATGGATGATTGTGTGAATATCTGTCTTTTAATCGTGTCAAAAATACTGGACCAACTGAGCTGGAATTTTACAGGAATAGAGCCACTATATCAGAAAAGGACAGGCTTACTCACTTCCTTAAAATCCCCTGGGGCTACGCCCCGTAAACGTGCTTAGATTCAATGTTTACATTTTATAAGGATGTAAACATTCAAATACTGAATTGTAAACAGCTGTGAATACTACAATTTGACAGTTCAAAGAGCAGAAGTAAGAATAGCTGTAATTTTTGTCGTGAGCGAAGCCACGGGCAATTGCTAGTATGAGAATAATACATGGTGTCCAGCTTTAAGTGTCCGAAACCTTTTCAGGTTATTCAGCATGTCAAAACAAATTTTTCGTTATACTGCTTCAAAAACAGATGTTTTTAATGCATGTTTTCCGGACCTAAATACACTCTTTTTATTCCTAGGAATTAAAAGCTGATGTACTCGATACCAGCTGACTCTTTATAGTCCTAGGACTATAAAAATCAAAAAGTGCCGAGTACGTGGTAATAATCGAACAATATTCATTCGATTACAAATAATCGAAACATTCATCGTTATTATCGAAACATTCATTGTTGTCAGTTTAATCAATTTGTGAAACTCGCTCATTTCACCAATCGATTATTACATGCGTTCGATACGTCGATAGTTGTTCATTGTTGTCAGTCTATCCTAACACAAATGAAACAGACAATCAGCTGATTGCTTCAAATAGCAAGAACAAGACGGTGGCATCTTTTGAAGGCATCTTTAAAGGTAAACAAGCTGTAACATTTTGGTTTTCTTAAGTAGTTTACGTATTGTATTGATTGAGGAATATAACGAAAAATATAGTTCATCACTCGGACCTAAAGCTGCTTTTCGTTACTCGGTCATTTTTCAACCTCGGCTTACAGCCTCGGTTGTAAAACTTGACCTTGTACGAAAAGCGTCACTTTAGGTCCTTGTAATGAAATATACTATTAAAGCGGATATGGTCCCTCAGGTCTCCCTCTGTCGGACTGTAAGTGTACTATTATTGTACTAAACGAAACTCTTTAATGCAATAAAAATGTACAGTAAAATGTACTGTAACAAATGAAATAAAAATACACTGTTGTAAAATGTACTGTACCAACATCAAATGTACTTTTTTCAAATGTATTGGTTTATAATGATTATCACACGAATCACAGAGGAAACTAGGGGTGTGCGAGTAGTGATTTTTGAAGTCGAGTCGAGTTTTGAAAAATACCCGTGAGTTTCGAGCTTTTTTTGAGTCGAGTTCTTTATAGTTTATAATATAATAGTCATCATGTTTCTACACCATCGTCAAAAATTATTATTCGCCTATCACTACTCAAATACAAATTTCAATTTTGAGGTAGTTAAGCTTAAAAGAGTTACTGAACTAAGAGCAGATATACAAATAAATGATACCAAAAGAAGAAATAAAACCTTTTACTTAAACTCACAATAATTCTTGATTTGATGTATTTTTCAAGACTAACTTGTGTTTAAGGCTTACCTGGGTTTTGAAATTAAATGAAAACACTGATTATAAGCCATGACCCAATTGATTATACCTGACTCAGTTCATGATTAAAATATTTCCTTTGAGTTATTAACACAGGTATATTTCTATTCATGTAGGCCTAACTTTCAACAAAAAACTAAGTTTTTAATTTATTTGGAATGGTTTCTTAAATATAACAAAAATATTTTTTTAAGAGATGAAATAATACAAAAAGATAGAGTGATAGAAAAATTAACTGTTTTTAATAACTCAAAAGAACTTTTTACTTCAAGCATAATAAACGAGGTTTCAGTGATGTTCGTTAAAGATGGATTGAAATTGTGAAAAATGGCCGTAATATTCTTTCGCACATACCGATTTAGGGTAAACGGCGGGAGTAACTGTTCGACTCGAAATTTCGAGTATTTTTTAAAAGTCCAGTCGAGTCGAGTAGTGCATACTCGGCTCGAAAAAAGCTCGATTCTCGAGTACTCGCACACCCCTAGAGAAAACTGAAAATTATGAAGATAAAACAGCAGATTTAGTTTAAATTTATCATCTTTTGCTTTAATTTCATAAAATTTACATTTACTGAGTTATTTGTGTAACAGCCTGATAATAAAATAATACATTTTTAAACGCATATGTTTTGCCTATGTTCTTAATTATTGGAAAATCTTAAAGTTTTTGAGATATTAAGCTTTGAAAATTATAAATGGTTGCCAATTTGACATGGTACAAAGTAGAAACTAATCTAAAATAAAACCGGTATCATGAAAGTACCAAGTTTTAACTTGGTACCTCAAGTGGTTTCAAAGTTATACAATGGATTTTGTGTAAAAATACATTCGGTCCAACAGACGGGGCCAGGAGCTAGGCAGGAGCTAGATTCGTATTTTTTCAACCAACTGAATAACCTGGAAAAGTTCCAGACTGTCGAAATTGGACACCTTATATATGAATTAAATTCTATTAGGAAACCAAAGAGGAAAATTATTTACACAAATAAAGAACTTGTTATTCCTTTTCAAGTTAAAGAGTTTAAGTTTGCCTGACGTCCATGTTTTAATCAAGGACATCAGCTACAGGGTGTTTTTTTTAAAACACAACCCAAAACTTTATTTTATCAGTAAAGGATTATTCCTCCCCCAAGATCCCTGGATTTGACCCCACTATACTATTTTCTTTGGGGATACAAAAAAAGTAAGGCCTTCGAAAACAGTTCACAGGATATTCAGCACCTCAAAACAAACGTAAAAAATTTAATGCAAGAAATTCAAAGACGCACCTTGCAACACGTGTTCAGGAATTTGATGGAGACTGCACAACTTAGTACAAATGCCAATAGCGGATTGTTTGAACACATATATAAACTAAATGTGATCAAGCAGAAATAATAGGTTGTATAAAATGAAAATATTAACAAAACAACTCTCATTTCTTAATTATATGTGCATTATTCAATCTTAAAAACGGGTTGCGTTAAAAAAACACCTTTCATTTACTTTACATATTATACAACTTACTTGTAGTTTCAGGATTTTTATAGGAACAAACAAACAAATAAGCGTGCAAACAACTCGACTATGGTACCTAACATTTTAGGGATTGCTTATAAACTACAATAATTTTATTAGCTCTCAGTTACGAAAGCTTCTTTTTTCTGGACATCCGGAAACACTCACAAGCGGGGGAATTGGGAATAACATTTCAGTTGTAGTAAACCGAGGGTGGATGTATCGGGGCATTGTTTGGAGATGGAATCAAATCAACAAAGAGTATTTCAGTCCGAAGGGGCGCCGATCTGTAAACTAGGCGGCGCCCCCTAGTCACACCTTGCAGCTAGGGAATCCAATCCCGGGATCCCGCATGATTTTAGGGCATATTCAATCCCGGGATTCTCGGACTTAACCTAACCTAACCTAACCTAACCTAACCTAACCTAACCTAACCTAACCTAACCGAACCTGGATACCGCCTCACCGGGATTTTCGGGATTACTAAATTTATGTATAAAATCGATGTTTATCGGGTTCTCATCAGTTTTAACTACGTTTAAAACTAATAGAACCTTTCAAATGACGTCTTAAGTAGGTAAACAATGGTTTGAAGTGTTATTGTAGTCCTTATACTGTATAATCTATGTAAGTGGTGGTTTTCAGGTATTTTCAAACCTTGAAAAATTTTACAAAATAAGTTGAATTCGTTTCTGATACAGCATATTGAAATTGCTAATAAGCTTCATTATGATGTTCTTATAATTTTTTGAATTAATTATTTTTGTCGTAGATTCTTTTGTTTCATTTTACTTTACACCTTTCCGAGCGAAGTTTTACTTTTAGTTCTAATATTATTTGACCAAGTCAATAAATACGACTAGGTCATATTGCGTGATAGGTCATATTGTGTATACGATTTTCTTTAACTTATTATGTTGAAACCAATATTTCTACAATTCATTTGAAAGTTTTACTTTTATTTATCTGTTTATGTGATCCGTTTTAACCTGACGTCTTTATTATTCAGTGCTCCATGATGAGGCCGACCATATTTCAATTTCTAATTGTAATTTTTTATAATTGAAATTTTGTTGTAACTTTGTAATTTTTTTATTTTTGAACGTTTACAGCTAAAAGTGAAAACTGATTCATGAATGGCCCTATAGTTACAATACCATGCTACATAAGCGAAATTTTTATAAATTTTTACTATATCGGTAAATACTATGTAGGTTCAATCCTGGGATTGGTCTCGGGATCCCGGGATTAGCGTTCTCAATCCCGTAATCCCGGGATTGGATTCCCTACTTGCAGCCCAAGTCGTAACATCGCCGAAGCGACCGGATAACAAAGAGAAATCCCGTTACATACGTGTAAAGTACATCCGGGGTGTTTTTCAAAACTTTTATCAGGATTTGTTGCTATTTTAATGCCCCAGTGGTTATAGTTGTTTCCCCTGATCAGCATATCAGAATAAATGCCCAGAACTTCTTTGGAATAAACTCCAACTCAGAGATATGAGGATGCGCTAAAAAATGAAGATCCATGTGAACTAATCCCCAAAGAATGCGAAATTAAAATGGTTGTATTACAAAAGCTGCATATCGCATAACGTCTATGCATTTACACTTTTAAAGCGGATGAAATTAATTTCTTCTTCATATTAAAGTTTAAAGTCAAAAGTAATCGGATAATTTTAAAAGTTTACCTGATGGTTTGTTCAGCCACTGGAAATTTTATTCCGGTGGCATATTTAGTTTGGAAAATTAAAAAAATCACAACAGTACACACACTTCCTTATTGAATGGCGTTTTACGGTGCGAAGCTCCATAAATAATCGACATAAAACGAAACCCTATTTCATTATGTTGAGTTTTAAGCCACGACACGACGCGGGCTGTCAGTTATACCGGGTGTCCATAAAATATTCATCGGGTTTTAAATAATTTATTGAACTTACAGGTACATGAATACTACTAAAAATTGCATGGATGAAAGAGAAAGCTCTCAAGTTTTGTGTGATATCACTTAAGTTGCTCAACACGCTGCCCCTTTGCAGCATTGATGTTGCAGTGTTGATGGAAACATGTTTCCAGTCTATGTTGCGACTCTGCCCGAACGTTGGAAAGCATATCCTGGCTTACTGTTGTCACTGCAACGCGAATCCTTTCTCGGAGCCCTGGCAGAGTTTGAGCTAATGGCGGGATGTATACCCTCAATAAAGCAGCCAATCCAACCATCAGCGAGTCTCTATTTATTTTATCGAAAGTTAAACTCGGTCGACTGCGAGTCTTACGTTTCAGCAGGCTTCCTGTGTTTTTGAACTGGCAATATCATCGCAAAATGCTCTTGGAGCAGAACTTCCGAAGTGTCTGAAGAACTCACGTTGGACAGTTATTAAAGAAAAACTTTGATCATATCTTAAGACACAGAATGGTTTTCCTTCAATTGTAGGCATTTCAAACACAACTAATGATAGTAAATAAAAAGAGTAACAATGAATGATGTATATATGCTTATAAAACTTAGAAAATTCTCTTTGACCACGTACGAGACACCGTGTTATGGGACAAAAAATTAGTGAGATAAATGTAATTAAAACCCGATGAATATTTTAGGGATACCCAGTATTATAATCTTGAAAAAAAACTCGACTCGAATAAAGCTCGAAACTCGCGAGTATTTTTCAAAACTCGACTCGATTCGACTTCAAAAATCACTACTCACACACCCTTAATTTGAAGATGTTTATCTGAATGCAACACATCGGGAACATATAGTTACACCGTATATTTTTCTGCTCAAAATATTCGGATAATCGAAACTGTCGGATTATAGAGAAGGTTTGAGTCTTGACCTAAACTTGATAAAATCGAATATAAGTTCTCAGCAAAATTATGCTCAAGTGACAAATGCATGGTTCTATAGACTGTAGAATACAGTTGTAGGTAACAAAAACTCGATCAGTGTGAACTTGTACTGCACAATTTAGAGTGCACCGAATAGAATGAATAATTGTCAAAATGTTAAAATCCACACACCGATGAACTGACAATGACTGAGGGTCCTGGGTCTCAGAGGTGTGCGGACTGTACCGAGGACTTTATATTATATATATATTATCATCCCTTCTGGTTTACACCGTCAATAGTTTTTAATTTAAATCTAAAGGAAAAGTTCCGTAGAAAATACAAACAACTGGGAAGAGTAGAAGATTATAATGAATTTTATCTACGACCATTGCAATAAGCACCAATTATGGTATTACAATAAACATTATAATGATATACGTTAAAACACCAAAAACCAAGCAGTACTCTAATGACGACTTTAGAGTACTGGAGTCACTTTAGAGTACTGGTTCTAGACCAATGAGAGCTCGGCATTTGACGGAAGTAGTGTCATAATAACAATTCAAGATTCGCACATCAGCTGATTGTTGCGATTTATGTTTGAGTTTACTTATCCTATCAGCTGATTGTTCCACAACGATTCATGGTTCAGTCTGCTTATTTGCCTAACCTCAAATTTGAGTTGACCTATTCCATCATTAGTAAAAGTCATGAGTTTTGTTTAATTTCGGGGAAAATTTTGTCATATATTGTTGGTCGTAGATAAAATAGTGTATGCAACGATTGTTTTATGCCTTAAGCCACTCGTGAGATATTTAGAACACTCGCTTCGCTCGTGTTCTAACTTACATCTCACTCGTGGCTTAAAGATATTCATAATACAATCGTTGCATAATCTACTATAAAAATTTAAGGAATTTAGTGAAAATGGAAATTAGTTTTGCATACAATAAATTACATATCGCCAGTTTTGCATACACAGACAAAAATAGATTTGTTAGTAAAACAAAAACATTTGCAGATGTACAACCTGCAAATTGTTTTGCTCGGTTTACCAATGTTTTTGTTGTCCAACAAATTTATTTCGTTTTTTCCAACACAAACATTGGTAAACCGAGCAAAATCATTTGCAGGTTGTATATCTGCAAATGTTTTTGTTGTTCCAACTTTTTTTCTGTGTACATGAATTACATATACGTGGAAATATCGACGTATTTTTTATTGAAAGGTGTTTAGTTTCATTGTTTTGTTTTACAGTGATAAGTAAGATTATGGGTTTCATTTGTTAATCGTAAATGTTTAATATTATAAGATAGTCTATTGTCTCCTGATTTCTGTAACATTTAACATTATGCATAGTGCTGTGTGAGGACTCTGCCACATTGAACCCACGTGAAAAGACATTTGTATAAGTTTTGACTGCTTTAATGTAATTGGGTTTTGTAACTTGTTTTAAAGCGAGGAAATAAAATAAAATAAAAATAAAACAAAAATAAAATAAAAATAAAATAAAATTATATAGATTATATATTATATATCGAGGTGCGCATGTAAATCCAAAACAGATTCGAGAATTCCGAGCAGGAGGCGCGGCTTTCTACCATAAACCACCCCATTTTGTTATCAGTTCCACCGCGTGTTATTAGAAGCCGTTTGGACCACAGTAAACTACGATGATAAGCCGAATCATCAGATATGCAGACAAACTCTACTTCTTGAGACTATTTTACAATCCTCATTCGTAATGGCAGATTGTAACACTTAAAATTAAGTCACACTTATTTACGATGGTTAGAATGATTTAATTTAAAAATATGCTAACGATAAAGTTTCTGCTCGTAGAAATGGTTGAACCATTAATTTCATTGGTTATATGCTTCAAATTGTGTTTCATTTTAAAGCTATGTTGTAATTGGCATTTGCTATAACATGGCATTGTGAAAATAAATAAATAAATATATTTAAAATGGTTTTAGGACATAATCTGTGTGCAATATTGACCCTCCTAAGTTTTATAAACTTTGAATAATCTACATTGTCTGCATTTCGTCCAATTATTTAGTAAAGACAGTTTACAAAAATATATATTTTGTCCTTCGGGAAATAAATAATTTTGGTTAGGTCAGGGAATGTTTTAAACATAATCAAGTAAGTAGTAGGTAATAACTAGTCAAGTTTCCTTAACTCATGAAACGTGGTGCTGTTCAAACACTAAAAGAAATAAATATTATTAGAAATCTAAAAATTACATTCTCTATTTCTCCTTAATTTGATATTATAATTTTATGAAGATGCTTATTAATTTGTTATTTGGGTTTTATGTGTCTCTACACCAGAGACGTTTTTTAACGTTTTCATCAGGTACCATGCTCTAATACCCACGACCGCCAGACCTTCGTTGCTTCGTTTCGAAGCTGAAAGTTTCTCTGAGCAATGTTCCGAGTACAGGTAACAAGAATCAGCAACTATGAAGTTTGACTAGTGGTTGCTTTGACTAATATTCTCAGATTCATATCAGTGCAAGCTTCGAAATTACTTACACATCTGGTAACTTCCATTTACACAATACAAGGAAGTGAACAGCTGTTTTAGTAGTGTTGAAGTTGCAATGGTGTGACTCAGAGAAAATGCGAACTAATTAGCTCAGTTTTCTTCTTATTTTCTTTGGAATAATTTTAAAAATGACGTAATTCACTGCCAGACATTTAGCGCTGTCAAGCTCATTTGTGCTGCCATTTTGGCGTTGTTTTTTTGGCTGTTTGCGCTGTGCCTTTTTTTTCTGACATGTTTAAATTTTTTGTAAAAAAATAAAATAAACGTTGACGTTAATATACTAATGTTATAGTATAAAACCTGAATTTTACGCATGTTACATGGGGGAATATCATAAGATGTTTCCTGTTCTTGTTACTTGATTCCAAAACATTGCTCAGAGGAACTTTAAGCTTTTATAAAATAACGAAGGTCTGGCGGTTGTGAGCTCTTGCTCTGTAACCTTTACCTTTTGTACATATCTGTCGAAGCTTGACTTAAACATACACCAGCTGTCAATGCCTGATGGTTCACTGTCCACTGGCCTGCTGTCGCTTGTTTGAGCTACAAAGTAAAAAGTGGTTAAAGAAGGATCAATTATCCACCAAACCTGACCTCCCTAACGTACTCCCCAGCTGACATAGCTCAGATCCAGTCTGACGTCATAAGAAACAACTACTGTTAGAAATTAAACAATAGGATGATTCATCATCTATCAATTCCAACAGCAGAATAGTAAAGTGGGTTTCCGCCTTAAAATAAATTGAAATCTGTAGTATTCGATACCAACAATAAATTATAACACTGCTCTTTCAGCAATTTTAGAACCAAGAAACAGTGTTATATCTGAGGCTTACCCTTACGAACCAGTCGCACCTAGCGGAGACCTAGGTTTCAACGCCGCAGCATTGCCATCAGTCCTTTCCTCCTAGGTTAAGCTAAACATAAATATATTTCTCATCTCTTGCTTGAGATTTGGTCAAATTGAATTAAATCACACATACTTTACATCGACACAAATATATACAAAAACACAGTAGAGACAATTTTGATTCATGGTCATCTCATCACATTGGAGGCCAGGTGTGCTAGTCATGATCATGGCCATGAATCAAAGTTTTCTTTACCTCTGTTTTTGTATTTGTGTCAATGTAAAGTATGTGTGATTTTATTCAACTTGACCAAATCTCAAGCAAGAGATGAGAAAGGCATTTATGTTTGGCTTAACTTAGGAGGAAAGGACTGATGATAACGATACAGCGTTAAAACCTAGGTCTCCGTTAAATACAATTGGATCGTAAGGTAAGCCTCAAATATAACATTGTTCAATAACGATCCAGAGGCTATATCCCTCAGCCAAAAAACCACTACACGTGGCACTTTAGGCTTAACCACTTTACCGTGTTAATAAATTAATTTTGTTTTGGGCAATATATTGCCCACAAACAATGCAATTGTGGTTATCCCAAAAACTCTCTTATGTATGCCTAAGGGTAATTTTGGTTAAAGGGGAAAACGAAGGTATTCATCTCATAAAAAAGAAGATAAGTTTTTTTTTGGGTAAAACCTATCTTCGGGCTACGACCTCCGGTCCATGGACCGTGGACATCTTAAATTTTAATTTTTACCTTTAAGAAGCATGAAGATAACAATCTGAAACGTGATTATAAATTATAAGATACTTAAACGCGTAGAGCAAAACCCAGTCCAACTAAAGTGACAATGCCGATGGCAACACTTTTAACCTGTACGACAAACTAACAGCAACTATTATCTTTATACGTAGTAAATATATTCTTCCCCCACCTGCTATGTTAAGACGCTTTTTACTTCTTGTAATGAGCGAGTAAATAATATTTTGCCTCGAATCGGGAGTAAAGTGGTTACTTTGTCTCCCGGTGGGAAACAAAGAAAACCCATAAGAATAACATTGAAATAAATAATTCAAAAATCGAGCACCTTCAAATTTTTTTGCAACCTTTTCAACAGATTGCAGGCGTCAACAGCTGATTTAACGGCAGGAATAATCATTTAAGAATAACATTGGCAATAATCAGCTTGTAAGAACGTCTACGAATAAGCGAGTAAAAACGTTGCAACAATCAGCTGATCGCTGGGCATGATTGGTTTTAACTATTCGGAGGCAGGCACTGATTGCAAAGCAAAACAAAATGGATATTGTTTGTTTTTAAGTTAATGAAATAGATGTTTAAATATACAGTATTTATTATAGCAGGCGGAGGAAAATGTGTGTATTTTGAGAGAAAAGCACGTTGTCTCTCTCGTGAGACAACGTTGAACTTTACCCACTCAACACCAAAATAACTATTTCACACGTGATGGATATTGAGAGGAGAACAAATAAATCAGGTGTCATTTTTATTTAATATTCATTGGAATACCTTGGGAATACCACCTAATTATTCATCAAAAGTTGAGTATAAAAAGAGTGTATAATGAATTATAACCATCATCACAGAACGAAAGCGTTTTATTGCCAATAAACTGTTTACCGTGGGACCACAAAGCAATAACCTTAATTTAAACAATAGTTATTTGTGTGCTGAGTGATTAAGTACAACATTGTCTCAAGAGTGAAAATGTTGGCGCCCGAGCTTGCGAGGGTGACAATTTTCACGAGAGAGACAATGTGCTTTGCTCTCCAAATACACGCAACATTTTTCCCCCATCTGCAATCATTAATACACAATCTTTAAATATCTATTTCATTAACTTAGTAATGGACAAACAATATCTATTTTGTTTCCATCTGCAATTAGCGCCTGCATCTTAGTAGCTGCAACCATTCATGCACCAGCGATCAGCTGATTGTTGCAACGTAGATCTAGGAAACTCTTGTAAAACGTGAAAAATCACCCCCTCCTCCACTCCAGGGGATAAAAAAACTATCCCATTTTTACTATGGTTACATGAATGGTTACCGTATAAGTTATCTCTGCATCGGCCTAGGTCTCCCTAGACGGTTAGAAAGTACCGTACCGGTACATATTACTAGATAAACATGTAACGCCGGCAATAACATTGGCCAACCAGATCATGTCCGGCCACAACGGCACAATAGTCGCGCGCATGACATAGTGCATGACCCCAGCACGACGCTGACGGCGACCCCGCGGCATTATTGGCCAATTGTTCTTTTTAAAGGCGGCAATGCCGAGTCCTGTAACATAATATACACCGACAATATCTCTACTAAACCTCTAGTCAGCTTAGATTTCTTATTAGCACATTCTGGCTTATTTCAATCTCAAATTCAGTACGGTATCGTCACATGTGGTCACTCATCTCAAACTCACAGTATTTCACTACTTCAAAAGAAAATAGTTCGTACAGTGGCAGGAGCTGGCCCTATGGAGCACTGCAATCCTCTTACTCTTTTTGTTAATTTCTTTATTTTTACAGTAATCAGCCTCTACATTTACAATGTTTTAATGGACACAAAAACTAATATACACGAATTTCACTCTAGACAGGATATACATAACCATAAACAAGAGGAAATACCCCCGTTGCAGCAGACCTGCATACCCAGCGAATTTCAAATGCAAAACAACATATTTCAATCCAACATAGCGAGATTTGACATGTTTTGGTAAGCTCCATAAGAATATCATGGGGAATGAGTATGCAGGTTTGCTGCTACAGGTATGTTTAAGCCGGTTGGTTTTAATTCAATATTTAGTAGATCTGAACTAGCAGAGCTATTTACCAAGTTTATCAAGATATGTTGAGAAATTAGCGAGATATAGAATTTTACTTATTTTCCATAAGGTTAACATTGGGACAGCGTACTGTGTTTACCACTTTCGATATCTCGGTAACCGATGGACATAAAGCAATGATTCAACATACTAAATTGTTTGTTTTTCCGAGCTGAATTTAATGGTGCCGACAAAAATAAATTTTAATTTTCTATGTAAAAAGCTAAAAAAAACCATTTTTGAGGGGGTTTATCCCTCTTTACCCCCTTTCCGGTGGTCCGATCGGGCTGGTTTACGAACTCGTCCGAGGAAATACCACAAATTGGTTACATGTCTGTACCAAATTTCATTAAGATCGGACCATATTTACGGCCGCTATCGTGCTAACAGACAAATATATATATACATATATATATGTATAAATTTGAACTAATGGTGTTTTTTTGCTTCTGGTGACCCCAAAACGAAAAGTTACAGTGGTCCCGGGCTTAGTTCTTACCATGAGACCTATGGTGTAATAGCTTCTTACCTAAGGGGAAATTCGCTAAAAGGACAATAGTCATCCCTAAACGCAGGCTTGCTTTGACAGGTAACTCATTTAGAATTAACTGCATAAAACTTCATAATAAGTTGCCCGAACCACTTTGAGAGGCCACTTTATCTAGTTTCAAGTCAAAAATCCACTCTTGGCTTTTACAACATCCTTTTTATTCTTTTAAAGAATTCATCGACGCGACTATTAAAATTTAGTTATTACTTATCTTTTACATGTAATGTATTATTTATTTATGTTATATTTTGTAGACTTGACAATGCCTATTTCAATGTTTGTATTGGTCAATGGCAATAAAGATTCTGATTCTGATGGTACAAGTCAGGCTCACAATATAATAATAATAATAATAATAATAATAATAATAATTTTTATTGCAGAAAACAAAGGAAATGTATTACATGTCGTAGTAAATTCAATAAAACATCATTACACTTTCAAGATTACTAGCTAAAATATAAAACAAAAAATATTATTCAAGCTAACTTTGCATGACACGTAACAATTTTCATAAAAAATAATCTTACCTATCTGCAAACGCTACCCTAACAGGCAAATTGCCCAATTACTAGAGAAGCTTAAACATACAACAAATATATAAATAACCAACAAAAAATCACTTAGAACACGGAGTCAAACAATTTGAATTCATGATAAAATACAAACTAAAATCAATAATATATTTTTTAATTCGAACAAAGAAAATGAATAGTTGTTTATATCCAGGAAATCACTATATTTAACTTTAAATAGCAGAGTAAAAATAAATCTTTCCTTCTACAAACACATGCACAAAATGCTATAAATAAAACATAAGTGTGCAAAAAAAACTTAACTCAATAATTGAGTGCATGATCTTTTAAATTTGGCGTGGCTGAAAGCAAAATCCAAAAAATTGTGAAAATTGTTGTAAAGGCGGACGGAATCATTCAATGGTGAATTAGCATGCGCTGTAGTTCTGGCAAATATCTGCAAATGTAGTCGGTGATAGTCATTAATACGCAGTGAGGGACATCACAAATACCGGAAGAAGATTATGTTATCCCAGGTCAAACTATGCAAGCTAATTATGACCTATGTCAAAGGTCGCTTAATCATATTCGGATATTATTTTGATTAAAGCATGTAAATCTCCATGGAACTAATTGGCATGGAAAATATCAAAGGGTAACAAAATTTATTGTTTTAAAACTCGGGTAGTTACGACCGATTTGAAATAAAGATAATGTAAACTTCAATATTGTGAACATAAGGTAACAACCTAATTTGATTGGTTTCATTTTAAAAATTATATGGCTTTTTTGTTATATTCAGGGTTTTATTTTTCAGCCATACACGCAGTCTTACATGCAGGTACAACGAAATAAAATAATTGTAATAATAATTGTAAGAGATTTTATCTGTAATTATAGTAATAAACTAAAGGATTTTGCAATTTCCTATGGCGAATACTATAATACGAATACGGCAATACCATAAAACGAAATATTGTGATTAAAATAATAGTTGGAATACCTTCACAGGGTCAAGGCCAATCCGGGACGGTTGTCGTAGCCCGGGACGCAGGGTCAAGGTCAACCCGGGACGGTTGTCGTAGCCCGGGACGCAGGGTCAAGGTCAACCCGGGGACGGTTGTCGTAGCCCTGGACGCAGGGTCAAGGTCAACCCGGGGACGGTTGTCGTAGCCCTGGACGCAGGGTCAAGGTCAACCCAGGGACGGTTGTCGTAGCCCGGGACGCAGGGTCAAGGTCAACCCGGGGACGGTTGTCGTAGCCCTGGACACAGGGTCAAGGTCAACCCGGGGACGGTTGTCGTAGCCCGGGACGCAGGGTCAAGGTCAACCCGGGGACGGTTGTCGTAGCCCGGGACGCAGGGTCAAGGTCAACCCGGGGACGGTTGTCGTAGCCCGGGACGCAGGGTCAAGGTCAACCCGGGGACGGTTGTCGTAGCCCTGGACGCAGGGTCAAGGTCAACCCGGGGACGGTTGTCGTAGCCCTGGACGCAGGGTCAAGGTCAACCCGGGGACGGTTGTCGTAGCCCGGGACGCAGGGTCAAGGTCAACCCGGGGACGGTTGTCGTAGCCCGGGACGCAGGGTCAAGTCAACCCGGGGACGGTTGTCGTAGCCCGGGACGCAGGGTCAAGTCCAACCCGGGGACGGTTGTCGTAGCCCGGGACGCAGGGTCAAGGTCAACCCGGGGACGGTTGTCGTAGCCCGGGACGCAGGGTCAAGGTCAACCCGGGGACGGTTGTCGTAGCCCGGGACGCAGGGTCAAGGTCAACCCGGGGACGGTTGTCGTAGCCCGGGACGCAGGGTCGAGGTCAACCCGGGGACGGTTGTCGTAGCCCGGGACGCAGGGTCAAGGCCAAACTGGGACGATGGTCGTGGCCCGGGACGCAGGGTCAAGGCCAACACAGGTGCGGTTGTCATGACCCGGGACGCAGGGTCAAAACCAACACGGAGACGGTTGCCGAGGCCCGGAACACTGGGACGCATGCTCGCGGTCGGGACGGGACGGTGGTGTTGCTCGCGGCGTCCCGATGAACACATCAAGTCGCGCCGCCGCGTGACGCCGCCGGCGAGCCCCTTCCATCTTTATTAACCACAACCGGCCTTATCGCCTGCCTGCCGCGAGTTCCAACGTTTGCGAAGGGCTTCCAATCCCCGAATTTGGTCACCGAGTGCCGCTGGTGGGCACGACGGGCCGTTCTTCACGATCTTGTTTGTTTATGGGCTCCCGGTAGGAAAGCGGTTGGTGGGCGTAGATTCCGAGTAACCAGTTGGTTCTTTCCTATGGGTGTTAGCAACTCGTGTGAACGAAACTCTAGACTTGAAATTTCTGTGTCTAAGAGATTTACTAAACTCGCTGAAGCGGTTATATTAACCGATAAATAATTCGTTACTACAAACTATATGACCAAAAGTCAATGTAGAACATAATGAAAATTTTTCTTTACGGCGTTTCTCCTAGGTCCACAGCCCAAGTACACGAGCCAGTCTTTATTAAAACAATACCAGTAATTACCGACACAAACAACTCAATCAGGGGCGAGCCATGTCAGCTAATCGACAAAACTGGTTTTGAGCCGGCTTTACATAATGTGCTGCTTTCTTCGCCGATCTGTACGGCCTCACACCCGGCGCCGCACCGTCCCACCTCCGACAGTCCTCCCCTGCACCACACCTGCAGCCACCACACCGTCCCACCTCCGACAGTCCTCTCCTGCACCTCACCTGCAGCCACCACACCGTCCCACCTCCGACAGTCCTCCCCTGCACCACACCTGCAGCCACCACACCGTCCCACCTCCGACAGTCCTCCCCTGCACCACACCTGCAGCCACCACACCGTCCCACCTCCGACAGTCCTCTCCTGCACCACACCTGCAGCCACCACACCGTCCCACCTCCGACAGTCCTCTCCTGCACCACACCTGCAGCCACCACACCGTCCCACCTCCGACAGTCCTCTCCTGCACCACACCTGCAGCCACCACACCGTCCCACCTCCGACAGTCCACCCCTGCACCACACCTGCAGCCACCACACCGTCCCACCTCCGACAGTCCTCCCCTGCACCACACCTGCAGCCACCACACCGTCCCACCTCCGACAGTCCTCTCCTGCACCACACCTGCAGCCACCACACCGTCCCACCTCCGACAGTCCTCCCCTGCACCACACCTGCAGCCACCTCACCGTCCCACCTCCGACAGTCCTCTCCTGCACCACACCTGCAGCCACCACACCGTCCCACCTCCGACAGTCCTCTCCTGCACCTCACCTGCAGCCACCACACCGTCCCACCTCCGACAGTCCTCTCCTGCATCACACCTGCAGCCACCACACCGTCCCACCTCCGACAGTCCTCTCCTGCACCACACCTGCAGCCACCACACCGTCCCACCTCCGACAGTCCTCTCCTGCACCTCACCTGCAGCCACCACACCGTCCCACCTCCGACAGTCCTCTCCTGCACCACACCTGCAGCCACCACACCGTCCCACCACCGACAGTCCTCTCCTGCACCACACCTGCAGCCACCACACCGTCCCACCTCCGACAGTCCTCTCCTGCACCTCACCTGCAGCCACCACACCGTCCCACCTCCGACAGTCCTCTCCTGCATCACACCTGCAGCCACCACACCGTCCCACCTCCGACAGTCCTCTCCTGCACCACACCTGCAGCCACCACACCGTCCCACCTCCGACAGTCCTCTCCTGCACCACACCTGCAGCCACCACACCGTCCCACCTCCGACAGTCCTCTCCTGCACCTCACCTGCAGCCACCACACCGTCCCACCTCCGACAGTCCTCTCCTGCACCACACCTGCAGCCACCACACCGTCCCACCACCGACAGTCCTCTCCTGCACCACACCTGCAGCCACCACACCGTCCCACCTCCGACAGTCCTCTCCTGCACCTCACCTGCAGCCACCACACCGTCCCACCTCCGACAGTCCTCTCCTGCATCACACCTGCAGCCACCACACCGTCCCACCTCCGACAGTCCTCTCCTGCACCACACCTGCAGCCACCACACCGTCCCACCTCCGACAGTCCTCTCCTGCACCTCACCTGCAGCCACCACACCGTCCCACCTCCGACAGTCCTCTCCTGCACCACACCTGCAGCGAGCACTTAAGTATCTTTCTTTTATTTTAAAAACCCAACATTTTTCGGACCTTAAGGCCATTGTCAAGAGTGAAATTAAATTATACCACATACTTAACCTCACTATAGATAGAAATAAAATTGGTTGAAATGTAAATAAACAAAATTGCAGACGTAGATATCACGTTTTCTTTTTTCCTTTTCGTGTTGATGTATTTGGTATGAATATTTATAAATTTTGGCATATATAGGAATGTGTTTATTTATCTGCAAGGTATACAGTATGTTGATTAGATTTTTTTTATTTTAGCGAATTTCTCCTACAGGGAAGAAGCTATTACCGTTGGTCTCATGGTAAGACCTAAGCCCGGGACCACAATAACTTTTCGTTTTGGGGCCCCCAGAAGCCAAAAAAAACATTTATTCAACTTGATTGTTTACTTCCGTTTTTTTAAGACGGCAATGGGTAACCTTCAAGCCAACAAAAAGGAAATGAAAACAGACGCTTCTGTGTCAGTATGATGAAAACCTGATTAATGTATCACTGTGGTCAAGACATACATAGAAACACTCTAACAATTCCTTCTCCAAGGTGGTATTCCTGATGACAACGCAAACTCCCCCGAGGCAATCTCACCGAGATGGGTTCGGTTCTGCGGTTGTAATTTTGGCAGTGTTTTGTCCAGCGGTAAACACGCGTTTGTAAAAAAATGACTATAAAAAAGCCGAATAAAAACCTGTCTCAAACTGTTTTCCAGTTGTAACAATATCCGCGCTCTAATCTGGAGAAACCTAATACCCTTTGTTTGAGGTCGCGTCGCCGCGGCAGCACAATTAGGTAGTAGGGGCGTTTTGGCGGTTCTACCTCATTAAAACGTTTTTAATTTTCTGCCACTCTTAATATGGAAATTATTTGTGAAATTATTTTACAGGACCTCGTGTCGTTGCTTTTGCCAGCAAAACGTTGCAGACACATTACTTTAAACTTTTAATACTTTCAAGCCTTTTATGAGTACGGGTTTATGGGACGTAATCAATTTATTATGTTATGTTTTGAAGAGAGCTCAGAATAAGATGGATAGAAATTGAGTAAAAAATTAAATAAACAAACAGAAAAAAACAGTTATTCCTAGCGGCAATTTTAGATCTCGGGCACTGATACTACGAACGTTTGGAAAATGTCCATCGTATACCCAGTAGCAGAATAATAAATAACACAGATGATGTAACTAATAGCAGATGTAACGAAAAGAAACATTAACTTAAAAGAAATATTAAATGGATTTCCATTTTTTTTATGGATAAGCTGTTTGATTCTTAAATATATAAGTACATAGAAAAGAGATATGTTACAAATAGAAAACAGATGTGGGAAACTTTCAGTAATGTTATTCAAATACGAAGAAACAAAATAAATGTTTTTGCTATAAATTTTGTTAATTTTCTGTAAATTAAGTGTGTAGGTCAAACATACATTTTTACAGAAACGTTTAATGTTCTATAAACTGTCTACTTGCCCGTTTACAGACATTTACAACTACGTAAAAGGGTTCAGCGTTCCTCTATTTCTAATGTGTTACACTTTATTTGTGACTATAAACCGTTATTGCTGGATAATTCGTCTTTGTATACTGCTGTTTACGCATGTATTGATGGGTAACAACAGTCCAGTCGTAGTTGATATTTATTGTCAGTTTTTGTAAGTTAAGTAATTGAAATGCAACGGTTTGATAGAAAAAATATACAATATGACACAGCAGACCATAAAGACAAATGCTGATATTTTTGTAACCACTGTTTAAGACTAAAACATAGCGAAATCACAGTCAAAACGAATGTTAATTTTGCAAGACATTTAGAATATATGATTAAAACAATAAATACAACAGTTTTCTAAGTCCTTTACAAATGCACATGCCTAGGTTGACAACAGATAAAGACCAGATCCATAAGGTAAAGGCAAAGGTACTAATAACAGCAAATACTTATGGCCTCTCTGCTAAGGTAACATCTTTTGTAGACAGAAATTGGTATTTACGCATGATTTGGGTATTGGATAACTACATTCCAGTACAATTATTTCGTAATTTTATGGATTTCCACTATTTACACATAAACTAAAATAATAGATGGATCAGACTATAAAAACAAATGTTGGTATTTTTACCTTATTTTCAAATTTTACAACTAAACAGGAATAACACAGAACATTTATACATACAGTAAAGCAAAAATAAAGACACACAGTAAAGCTAAATACACACGGCAAATATAATAAATGTAGACTGTTTAGACATGTAAGAGCTTAAGACTGCCGCAGATAAATTAAACAATACAGCCAAAGTCTATTCATTTACTGTTTAAATTCTAAGTAATATTAACACAAGACATTTACAGATGCACTAACATAAGATTAGCGTACTAAAAGTATAGATTAGTATAGAATATAGATTATATTAAAAATATATAGGATGTTTAGGATTATTATATACCATTTACACATGCATTTGCTTACTTTAACGACATTCCTAAACTATAGACAGAAAGAGCAATAAAGACTAAAGTAAATTTTAAGCCGATATTTGTAATATTATTATTTAAAATATACAAGATAGAGAGGATTAATATAAACCTTTTGCACATGATTTTACTTAAGTTAACAACATACCAAAATTATAGACGGATCATACAATAGAGACTCAGATATTTTTTGCTTGTATTTCAAACTCTCAACTTAGAATTTACAATAAAACAATACAGTAAGACTAAAATATATCGAAATATTAGACAGGTTGGTCAATAACAATACAAAGTTAGTTTATTATTACCTTTAGGTGCAATCGTTTTATTAGCACTACCTACTACCATTATAGTAGTAGTCTCTCAAAGTCTTAGAGACGTACATTTGCACTTCTGAAAATGTACGTACATTTGTACGTACATTTGCGCTTCTGTGGTCTAGTATTAGCGTTTATCAATTAATTTAGTTGTAAAGACTGTTTTATAAATTTCCTACAATTCTTGACACTGATGCGAGCTGTGATTCTTGATTGAAAATGAAGAACTTTCCTTATTACTAGACTTTCCTTATTATTAGACTAACCTAATATATCACTTTCCTTATTATTAGACTAACCTAATATTGGGAATCATGATGAATTATTTATGTTGAAAAAGAATCGTACAGTTGTGATCAAGTGACCACAGCACTTTTATTCCCCAAGCGAAATTACTCTAGTATTTAATATCAACTGATGTAGAAAGTTTCCACTCTTTACTTACAATATTGAGGTAAATACACAGCATCTAAATACAAGACGATGCTGGGTCGAAGTTTATTATCCTCCGAGAAGTTTGCTCTTGTTCCGAGTAATCCCGAGAAAAATAAAAAGGCGAGCGCCCAGTACAGAACCCTGGGGGACTCCAGCTCGCGCCGTGGGTGCAGCGTTGCAGCTCTCACGACTTGATTGTCCGTGTCAATTATAACGTAGTCGATGTCATAATCGTGGCGCTGTGGCTACGGCAGCGCACACGCGCTGGGCTGGGTCCCTGGATCAGACTTTAGTCTCTATTACACTAGGAGATTTTGCTATGCCGCTGATGTGAACTGCTGGATGCAGCTAGAATAGAATAGAATATGATTTATTGCAGTAATACAATTGTTACAAATTGTGTACCAAACGTCAATTTATTGTTGATATAAATATCCAAATTATAAAATAAAATTAACCTTGAAATTACCCCTGGGATTAAAATTTTGTCCTAACTACCTCTGTGGTGGGCCTTGATTTCCTCCTCCGTGTAAAAGATTGAATTTGTCAATTCAAGCTTCGATCTTCTTTTGAACAGAGTGGAATTCTCCTCTCTTTTGAGGCTTTCAGGGAGGCTGTTGAAGAACCTGACCCCGACCTGAGAAGGGAGGAGTGCAAATGCCGCAGTTCTGTGCTTGCTAATGCGTAAGCCATCCCTCGCTCTAGTGCCGTAATTATGTATAGCATTGCCAGGCGTTGGCTGGCAATGGAAGCGGCAATACACAGTCGTCTCCAGTATGTAAAGGGAGCCTATGGTCAAAATTCCAAGATCCCTGAAAGCGGTTCTACACCAATCTCTCTGTTGTAAATTTGCAATGATTTTAATGGTTTTTTTTAGTCGAAACACCCTCTCAAATTCTCTTTTGGGACAGCTTCCCCAGAGCCGTATCCCATAGGAAAGATGCTCATACATTAGGCCATAATAGGCCGTGACCAAAACGCTTGAGGTGCAAATTTTTTTTAAATTGCGAAGAAAGAGCAAAAATGCCTGATGCAATTTTGGAAATCACGCTATCAGCGTGTTCCTGCCGGTTCAGCACTTTATCCGAGTGCAACCCTAGAAACTTGGTGGTTTCAATCTCTTCTAGAGTAATATCGTCTACCGTGATGCTGAGTCAATACCAGTTATAAAACTTGTATTGACTCAGCATCACGGTGATGCAAAGAAAAATTTATAGTTTTTTGCGTTTGTCTTTTATCTTCGTAAGAAATTTTGAACTGGTTTTACACGGAAACATCTCACAGTACGTTTTTAAAGCAATGGAAGTGTCTTGTAGGAAAAGTGAGTACATAAAGTAAAACTAACTGCAATTCAAAACACATCTGCCAAGAATATCGAGTGAGTCGGTGGCGCAGTCGGTAGCGCACTCGGCCTCGGAACTGTGGCCTCAAAGCGTCGCAGGTTCGAGACTCGGGCTTGTCGCATACTTTTAGCAGCACTGTTCACCCTTGTCCTGTACCGGCTCACTCCTTGCCTTTGCTTGATAACGTCCACGCACATTTCAATAGTCTATGTGGGCGGGGCAAGGGCAAGGTGAGAAATAGGCCGCCACTCTCGTTTTATCAAAAACAAAAACACAAAAAATATATATGGCCTATGAACCGAGTTGGGCTGCCGACGAGTTGTGGGATTGATGGTGATGGACATAGCCTCCATCACAGCCTCCGGCCGCGCGGCGAACTTGCAGAAGCGACTAGCCGCTCGAGTTGGCTGGGTAGCAAATCGCCATGTAAGTGCCATAGACAGGGGTCTTAGGGAAAGGCGTTTGCATGTTAGTTGCTACGTCTAAATCAAAGTCATTTTGTGTGTAATCGTACGAGCTCTTTTCTATCACCGGTTTTGTTTTGAGCGTAGAACTTCACTCCAGGAGTATTTATCAAAAATTACTATTTAACACGATTCGTTGGGTTTACTGATCTCCCTTATGATTGACCATCACTTAGCAAATAAATGGTATCAGCAAACTGACACATACTTTCTCCCTTAAAGCCAGAAAACCTACAATAAAATTAAATAAATTTACAATCATCCCAAAAATGCATACCAAATTTTATCGAAATCGGTTAGCAATCAACGGAGATAGTGGTTTTTTTAATATTTGCCATGAGAACAACATTAGCCCCCGTATTGAGTTTACTGTCAATTGAAAATATAATTTATCTCTGCAACCAGTTGACGTAGACTAATAATTAATTATAGATACAGAATTATTTCATTTTCAAGCCAAATTTAATGACTGCAAGTATATTTCCTTTAGAGGTTGCAGATTTTGTGTAATTTGAAAAATATGAATTTTTAACAGTTATACCCCCATAGCTTCTGAACCTGAATATTTACAGACAGGCGAGTGAATTCATTTTGTTTGTTATATTAAGCACTAAAACCATGAAATTTTTATCAAAATCGTTAGAAACGTTTTTGAGAAATTTTGATTTTTGTCGTTTTTACGGGTTTTTATAGGGTAAATAAATACCCTTAAAATCAAAAATTCAAAAAAAATTATAAAACGCCTGGGGATATCCTTGTTTTATATATATATGCCAAATTTCATGAAAATCGGATCACGGGTGTCGTCTCTAGCTTTGTTTACATACACACATCCTCACACACGGACAGACAGACACCACTTCGAAAACCACTTTTTTAGATTCAGGGAGCACTAAAACAAATATTTCCACTAGCAACTCAAATTCGAAAATTTTGACGAAAACAATCCTTTCTCCATAAACAGCATTATGTATAGGGTGGAGTAAGCAAAAATATGTTTTAGGTCTAAACATTTAAAAGAACGTTTAAAATACCTCCCGAAAGCTGAAGCTCAAAACAGATTCACCAAATCCTGAGTAAAATGAGGTCATCGGAGTGAGCGAAATTCCGATACCGACTTCGATCCGATATTTGGTATCGAATCAGTATTGAAAGAAAAGTATCGATTTCCCGATATTATCGGATCCACAGTATCGATACCGAGAGTATCGGTATCGGATCAGAAGATACCAGGAAAAACTAAAAAAATAATAAGTTCATATTAAATTAGGTTGTTTTAACTGTTAATACGGAATGTTAAAACAAATTAATGTTATTTCAATAACTGATACCCTAAACATTTTAATTATTACATGTGATTAGAAAAATTGTACTTTATTCTTTAATTTGCTCATTTATTTTACGTATCAATCTTTATAAAAATTCTTCCTTTGTGCATGACATGTCCAATCACAATCTTTTCCGGATTATTGAAGATTGTCTATCAGTATGTAAAGAAGTAGGAGGGGTAACAAAAACTATATTCAAATCACTTACAAAACAGTATAAGTTTACATTAAAAAACGTAATTGTAATAAAGTATTAATAATAAAGTAATAAATTAACAATAAATCATAGGGGGAAAAACACGACGTGGAAAATTACTTAAATTTCTAAAATTTTTTGCCAGGTTTCATATAAAATTTTCCTCCCCTGCCACGTTTAATAATTTACATACAACTGATACTTTTGATCCGACACTCCAAGCTTTCTTCCGATCCCACAATATCGAATGATTCGATACGATACCGATACCGTGAATATCGAAAGAAAACCATCGAAACGTACTATCGGAAGTATCGGAACGTCCCTAACATCACTCGCCGTATGATTAGGGCTGCCATACGTCCCGGTATTTTACTCTTGTCCCGGTGTCCCGGCCGGTTTTCCTGATGTCCCGGTCAGTTTTTAAATTGCGTAATATGTTAATAAATAATGAACTAAACCTGTAGTTTGCAAGTTTGCTGCGGCAAACGAAAAAAGAAGAAAAAAATTCTTATATAATTTATCATGTAATGAATTATTATTCAAATTTACCACAATAAAAATTGCATTGTTACAACAAAAAAATATAAATAATTTTTTTCTAATAATAAATAAATTAAAATTCACAATTTTGCTCTAAAACTTTTATAAATATTTACCAGATTATAAGTTTGTTCAAAAGTAAATTTTACCTGAGTATATTTACCTAAAACTTATTAGTTAGACTCAATAATCAGGACACAAAATAGGGCTGCTTGAAGTTAATTTTTACTGCAAAAATTAACTAGAATTAAACCTTTTCTTCCAAAAATTTCCAAAAATTTCCGGGGGAGTGCCCCCGGACCCCCCTCACCTTGGGGGGTATTCCATGCCCCCCACACCCCCCGGTGTGTCACACACTGGAGCATCCTTGGTTAGGTGTCCCGGTTTGACCGCTTGAAAATATGGTAGGCCTACGTATGATAGTAAAGGGAGCGAGATGGCCGGCGAATATCGTCCGACCAGTTGTGTACCGAATGAACGCGACACGCGGTTATAGCTGTTGATTGCTATGTATTACCGTGATTTGCATGTTGCCAGTCAATACGCTGCCAGCCGCCCTATCATTTAGCGTTTACGTCTCACTCGGTCCGGTAAAAGGAGAACTATTAAAACGTACAGTTTACGATGGATTATACGGCCTTGAGGACTGAACTTTCACTCCGACCTCGCGACCGAACGGGACCGTTGTCCAGGAATGTATAGTCAGTGAGCTCTGTACTACAAACTGGAGTCACTACTCTAGTCCAAAAATTCTCTAAAACGCGCGCCAGCAAAAGCTACAGTCGACCCTTGCTAACTCGAAACTTCACGGGACTGCGATTTTTCTTCGTGTTACGTATAGTTCGTCGTGGGAATAGTTCGAGTTATAGAGGTAAACCAAATGAAAATTCGTGATATAGAGGCAAAGAAAAAATTAGTTTGTTCCCTACATCTTCGACAAATTTAAACGTTTAACTTATTTAGGTACTATATATCAATGAAAAATACAGTTTTTATAATATAACAACCTGTAAAACAGAAAAACAGATAAGATCATATTAATTCTGATTAAAAAGTCTGTAATCTTCCTCTGTTTAACATTAATTATTACAGTATTGATCATAATCGTCATTAAAACAATAATATAAAGAAACTTTACTGTAACCCCAATAAACCTTTAAATTTGAATATTACTGTATTAATAAGTAATACTTACAGTACGCTATGCAAAATAAAAAACGTGCAAAATAAAATAGAGTAAACAGTTTAGAACGCTGGGATTTCGTATTACAGAGGTCCATTCTGAAAACTTCGTGGTATGAAGGTAAACTTCGAGTTATGGAGGTAAAGCGCGAATCGAATTCGTCTTATCTACTGAACTTCGTGTTATAGAGGTAATTTTTTGTCCCTTCGAGTTATAGAGGTAAAATATACCCGGAAAATAAGTTCGTTTTATGAAAATTAGTTCGTGTTATGTATAGTAATTTCTTCGTGTTAGACAGGTTTTTCCAAGGGGTTTAAAAATAATTCGTGATATCGAAGATTTCGTGATATCAAGGTTCGTGTTAGCGAGAGTCGACTACATAAGTTGGTAGTCCTGTCATTCAAGGATCAAGCGTATTTTCATTCAATCTAAATTGTAAAAATTGTTTGAAAATAAACGATTATTTTTGCTTGTAATAAGTCGTAAGATTATAAAGGTTAGTTTAAAATCGCGTATTACGTCAAATTAAATAATATAAGAGTGTACAATGACTTAGAAAATCGCCTTTTAACATTAGTTTAAATGGGAAAATTAATTTCTTGCCCCCCAAAGAAATCAGCCGATCAGGTAATTCTCCTGTGAGCAAACGATTCGATTGGTCGGTTATCGTAAGCTTAGGAATCTGTCATGTGTCTTTGTCCTGTAAGTATTTTTTTTATTAGGTTAGTTAATTAACAAAAACAATTAACAAACTATGGCACTAGTGTTGTTTAAAGATCGTGAGATTGTAAAGATAAGTTTAAGATCGCTTTTTACCTCAAACTCAACATCATATACATGTAAAATGACTTTTTAAATCACCGTTTTAACATTGGTTTAAATGGGAAAACAAACTCTTTGCCCTCCAGCGGTTTTAGCCAACTAAACAGAGCGAAAAACGACTCTCACGGCGGCGTACAGTTGTAAACAGGAGTAGTGACTCCAGTATGTAGTATAGAGCTCATTGTGTATAGTACACGGCCCAAAGACTAGAGAGAGCTGTGAGGCGTATTAGACAACAACAAACCTGAAACACGTCGATTCTTTATTTTTTTAAATAAACTCACTTCTTTGTTTGAAATTCATTGATGGTGATGGTGATTTTATATTTTGATTTGGATTTTTGCGGATATTTGCCATCACTGATTATTAAAAAACAAATTTCACAGACGTTTCGGGATCTGGAATCTGATCCCGTCCTCAAGTGGAAGAAACCCTAGAACATAACAAGATTAGTAACACATAGCCAGGAAAACCTGGACAAAAACACAGCTTAAACAGAGAACTGTAAAAGCAGACACAACACTTACACAGAAAAAAAAACATTGGTGAAATGAACACAACTACATTTGTTGAGCGATTTTTACCAATTTATTTGCTGATACAACAAATGGTTTTGTCGGAATTACCAAAACTATTTTGTTGGATGTGCTAATATTACTTTGTTAAAAACACATTTGCTATAAATACTTATGTACTAATGTGCATTGTGTTTATAACAAACACATTGGTATTGCCAGCAAAATGTTCCATACATTTGCTATTTTAACACTAAATTAGTTTGCTATAATCACCAACGTTATACCATTCCTACAAATTAAATTTGCTATCCCAGCCAATGTGTTTCAACCAAACGACATTGGTAAACCGAACAAAAAAAATTTCAGGTTGTATATCTGCAAATGCTTTTTGCTCGGTTTACCAAAGTTTTTGTTGTTCCAACAAATATATTTTTTCTGTGTGATTTTAGATCGTATTAGTGAGCCTACTCCATTCTATAGTAAAATCGATAAAGTTTAAAGTTTATAAACGAAACAATTAAGATATGTGATGTGCTCTTACCAGCTGCGATCGCTATTCAATTATTCATCCTTGATTTTTTATTCCTTGAGGGTGTTACGAAGTTTTTAAGTACTTAATTGTCTTAGATTTAATTTATAACTAGCAGTTGCGAGTGGCTTCGCTCACGATAAATAGCTTGAAATAGCTTATCTTGCCACTGCCCTTAGAACTGTCAAATTAGTACCCACAGCTGTTTACATTTCTGTGTTCGAATGTTTAGATCCTTATGAAATGTAAACATTGAAACTGAGGACGTTCACGGGGCGTAGCCCGAGGGGATTTTAAGGATGTGAATATGCCTATGTGTTTCCCAGGTTCAAGATCTACCTGTGTGTGAAATTTCGACCCAGTCGGTTCAGTATTTTTCGCGTTCACTTGCTACATACATATAAAAACCACCTCTTCTTTATAATAGTATAGATATAGTCATATTTTTCCTAGAGTCAGGGTCATTGTAATTAGGGGGCAAAAGGGACTGTTTTGTTTGGAATAGCTTTAGATAATTAAGAGGTTCGTCCAAAACTTAGTGGCACATAAATAAATCCCATTCTATAAGAATCGTGAAAAACTATGCCATAAAATAAATAGCATAAAATATAAATATAGAATTTTACTTATTTCCCATAAGGTTAACATTGGGAAAAAGTGTTGTGTTTCACACTTGTAATATCTTGGTAACCAATGGACATAAAACAGTGATTCAAAACACTAAATTGTTTGTTTTTTTCGAGCTGAATTCACTGTGCCAACAAAAATTCAACAAATTTTATTTTTCTATGTAAAAAACTAAAGAAAAACCCATTTTTGGGGGGTTTATCCCCCTTTACCCCCCCTTCCAGTAGTCCGATTGGGCTGGTTCACAAACTCGTCCGAGTGATTACCACTTTACACGCCTGAACCAAATTTAATTCCGATCGGACCATTTTTGCGGCCGCTATCGTGCTAACAGACACACATATATATATATATTCGAACGAATGTTTTTTTGCTTCTGGGGGCCGCAAAACAAAAAGTTGTCATGGTCTGGGGCTTAGGTCTTTCCATGAGACCTACGGTAATAGCTTCTTCCCTATGGGGGAAATTCGCTAAAATAATTCTTCACAAGTTAAAACGTGCTGACCATGGAAAAAAGTTGTCCCCTTCCCCAATTTGAAACTTCGTAACTACTCTCAAAACTGGAGCCACAACACATTCCCCTTTTTAATCCTACGTTCGTAATAGGTTAAAAAAACGCCAAGCACGAATCGAGAATCGAATCGCGAGCTGACCGGATATAAATTATCACTTAGAGACCTAAACTGGATCTGTAGGCCGGAAACGGCCCATCAGCGATGAAGGGGATCAAAAACCCGGAGGAAGCCGAGGGCCGGACTATTATCGGTCCAAAGCGGAACGCTGTAAACAGATAAAGCATAATTAGCGGCAACAATCATGTGATATCACGGTCGACTCTGCAACTGCTGGCTAAGTACTGGGCTTTTTTCTTGATTTCTCTTCTATCCCTGTATCTAACGTACACCAGGGCTCTGTTTCTCATCCCCGAATGTTTTCTTTGTGTTGCGCTATTTTCTTTTCTTTTTGTGTTGCAATTATCCTAATTGTCTAGCCAACCCCTTTCAATTCATTTGCTTTCTTCATGCATTCCACAGTTCCTACATATCCTGATCCTTCTATCCCTCTTCCTCATTCATTCTTCTCCTCATTCAATTTTCACGTTCATTCTTCTAAATTCTAAATCCTTAATCTAGGTATCTAGGTATCTGTTCTCATCAAGTCATTTCCACCCATCAAGTGCTTTATCTTCAGCAACCTCGGCTCAATTTTTTTTAAGGTACCACCACCCTTATAAAAGGACCCTCAAGGTAAAGAGAGTGGCGGCCTCTTTTTACCTTGCATTTGCCCCCCTCCCCACATGGGCCTCAGGCCTGTGCGTGGAAGTTATCAAGCAAACCCAAGGAGTGAGCCGGTACAGTACAAGGATGAACAGTTCTACTGAAAGTATGCGACATAATCGGGACTTGATCCTGCGACGCTGCCGCTACAGAACCGGGGCCGAGTGCGCTACCAACTGCGCCACCGACTCACTCAAAGTCATTTCAAGTGATTTCCAAGCCATTTCTCAAGTCATTTCCAGCAAAGGCCGGGGGACGAGGCCGAAGTCTCATCCACTGGGAAATTTGACATTTTTGAGTGCTTGACGTATCCAAGTCTGACCCATCAAGTCTGACATCAAGGTTTTGGCTCCATAGTGTTTTATCTTCAACAACCTCGGGTTGTAGATGCTCGTGCCTCACAGACGCTCCATGCTTCGCTTTTGTAGCGTTCAATTCTGAGCCGTGTTCATCTTCATACTTACTTCATACTTCATCCTCTTGACCTTTGACCATAAAATGGATTGGCTGTGTCAATATATTACTTCTTAATGTAACACTATTCATACTTTCTTCACTTCTTCTTACTTTTTTCACTTTCTTACTTTGACATAAAACACATATAATACACAAAATGATACAATATACAAATACTTTTGAGGTGTCAGGCGGTTTGGTGGTGAGATTAAAAATCCATTTGAGCCTCGAAAAACTCTTCGATGGCATAAAAACTGTTACGAAGGCACCAAGACTCCACTTTACTCTTGAAGGATTTAAAATCCAGGCACTTGAGGTCCTTAGGCAAATGGTTGAACATTTTGCAAGCCAACAAGGGGAAGCTGTCCTTATCCTTACTGGTTCTACATCTTGGGATTGAGATTGATTTCCCATTTCTCAGGTTGTGCTTGTGCATCTGCCCCCTTGTATCAAAATCGGAGAGATTTTCTTTCACAAAGAGCAGTGAGTTTAAAATTTAATGACCAAAGATGGTATGGATGTTGAGTTCCTGAAATATGGGCTTGCAGTGCTGTCTATAGTCAGCCCCTGACATAATTCTTAATACTTTCTTCTGTGTCAGAAGTACATCTTTGCAGCCTGCAGAGTGACCCCCCATCAATAGGCCATAAGTGATGTGAGAGTGAAAGAGAGAGTGATAGACCACCACTAGGTACTCCAAGGTGACCAGGTTTTTGAGCTTCCTAATCAGATATATGACTCTAGATAGTTTTTTGCATACCTCATTGACGATTTTTGCATACCTCATCCCAGGACTAAACTTCTCGGAGCTGATGAATTTCGGGACTAGGCTGATGCAGCACTAGTACTAGGCTGCATTCACTGCTCATTGATAGCGGATCCTGGATATAATAGACGGATCCTGGGCTGAAGTGGATAGACCAGGTGGATAAGTTCGCAGCAACCTTGTCAAAAAACATCTTTGTTCTTAGAAATATAGCCTATTTAAGAAACATAAATTTGTCCAAACTAGTTTACTTCAGTTTGATTGAAAGCCAAATAAAATATTCCAAAGTACTGTGGGGTTCATCAATTAGATGTAATCTCAATATAATTTTTATCATACAGAAAAGAGCAATAAGGTGCATCCTAGGTCTCAAACCTACATAATCATGTTACAGGCACTTTTAAAAATTAGGAATTTTAACAGTCCCATCACTTTTCATGTTTGAGACCATTATTTACGTAAAAGACAATAATCTGGTGCTTACGCATTCTCATGGTTACAATACAAGAAATAGAGCAATTAATCCATCAGTTCAGCACAATTTAAAGCTTTCTGAACAAAAACCTCCCTATATTGGCCTTAAATCTTTTGCCACCTTACCAACTGATTTAAAAGAAATTAATTGTCCCGAAAAATTCAAAACTAAACTGAAAACGCACTTAATAAATTGTTGTTTTATGAAACACCAAACTTTTCCCAACCTGGGCACATCCACCCATCCTGAATGACCTAGTTCAACGGAACCGTGAAAGTTTAAGAAGATGAGTAGAGTAGTAGACACGTAGACAGGTCTCATGCCGCATATGTGGTAGGGACGACTGAAGAAGTATAAGTAAGTAAGTAATAACACCTCTTGCATCAAACTGAGTGAAACACGCAGCTGTTTTAACGTAGATTTTACTATCCGTGGAGTTATACAAATAATTAAGCATAGGGACAAAAAAACTTGATAATTCTTTTGGTCGTTATGCTATTTTTTTATAGCGAAGGATTTGTTTTTACAGTTGACTTATTTGGAATTTCCTTTCGTTCCTTGTGTTTGAATTACTCTATTTTCTATAAGTAGTTTAAAGACTAGAGGCTAATGGAAAAGTCCAAATAATTCAAAATTAATAATATGCATACTTTTTTGTTTGAACTTTTTGTATATTATTTATAGTAGAATAACTTATTTCTTTAATGATTTGTCCCTTTGTATTGAAATTTTAACTAGGCCTACTTTTATGCATGGGAAAATTTTAACATTGCTAGATTTAATTTGTACATACGAATACAAAATTGAAATCTCGCATGTACTTTTACGAAGTATTAGACAAGAGGATTGTAAATACATTAGCTGTTTTCAGACTCGTAGTGTTTGGTTTCTGATATTTTGCAGAATAAAAAAGTTCCCGAAGTTGGAAAATTTCTTAAAGTTTAACTTTATAACTTGAGAATTCCTGGGCCATGGGCTGAGTTTTTTGGAATTCTAATGGTTTACCTTTGTTCTATTATTTCCTTTATACAGGCCTAATTATATATCTTTGGTCTGTATAGGCGCACACCATCGTTTAAGGTTTTTAACATGACAAAATACCTCAAATTAACAGCCACGACTTTCCTTTATTTAAAATCCTTTACAAACATTTTACAAAAAAAAACAATAATCTCCAATATGTATGTAAAGGTCAGCTTCGCTTTCGAAAAAATTTGAGTTGTTGGAAAGGCTTTTATTGAGAGCGTTTACGTTTCACTCTAATATAAATAACGTTAAAAACAACCTCCACCCACCAAAAAATATATAAATCTGTCTCCCAACAAAAACCCATTGATCTCCCACATCGATCAAGCTAAACGTACATTCCGGTTTTGTTTGCATTAATAAATCAGACGGCAGATAGCAAATTTCTCCAGCGATCACGTACTACAATCAATAGTGTTAAATACCTGAACGCTCTTAAAGCGAAGACAAAACACGACCCGGAGAAACCGACGCGCGTATTTACACAATAGAAATGAAAATAAAACACCGCTCGGATACGCGATAAATCGAAAACCATAGCCACACGAACGCGAGTTTATTAAATCAACAGCTCGCAGCCCGCTCCCTCTAACAGGTATATTAAAAGTAAAGGCAAAGAAAGAAACATGAGCGCAGTGCAGCAGGGTCGTAAGTTAGACTCAGCACGCAGCTATAGCCGATCTGCTGAAGAAGGAGCCGAGTTGTAGGCCCCGGCTCCTGCTTCAGGCCTTGAAATAGTCGAGTGTTGTATTTTTTATGGAAAATAGGTAACGTAACACCGTAATAGTCGGTAGGCAAGCCAAAGGCGACCGCTCATGATGGAGCAGGTGTCAATTGCGGGTGGAAGACTGATTGTCACAGCGCTTTGCCACTGAATGATAGTTCCACTTATTATTTCCTACCCCTGCATGGAAATAATCTCATTGCCACACCTGTAAACAGTATGCAAAACGATTCATTTCCGCTTTCATTTCATCCCCGCTCGCTAAATCAAGGTTACTTATGACGTCAAACACCAATGACCAGTTTCTATTGGTCAGAAGTCCCATAATACTCACGTATTCTAAATCCTAGCTGCGTTGCTCTAAATCTGCTGATTTCACAGTCGGCGTTTCTATACGCTTACTTCCGGTTCGTTCCAATAGAATAAGCAAACATAACCTCAATGAACTTTTGTGTATGGGTTAGCTAATAACTTAAACTGTTAAAAATGGTAGTTGGAAAAATCTTGTGTGTATTGCGAGTACAAATAATCATTGCCGCTCTCGAAATGTTTGGCTGCACTCAGATAACGCTTCGTGCAGCAATCTACAATTTTCGAGCGGCAATGACGTACTTTGCGCTCTTAATACACAAATAGCTATTTCTTGTAGATCTGTGTTTCTGTGGCGCTTTACCAATGAACAGTTTACCATTGTAGCAAACTCCAAATATATGTACAGAAAGAAATTGGTTCACAATACTCGCATGGAAAAATTACACCATTTGATTTCTTTTAGAGCCCAAAGTCACCCAGCTGGACAACCTGAGTACCACCTCACTACGTACAGAGGAGCACAAGAACCCTCACCGAGAGCGAGCCACAAACTCTCCAACAGTGTTGAACTCTCTGTGACCAAATAACGCTTGAGACGGAGCCCTAATCATTTTTCAATCTCTCTCCCTCCTCATACCTTCAGGGTGATTGCCCAGAAACTTCACACTTGCTTGAGACGTCAAATTCATTGCGGCTCTGGTCTTGCTCTATGACAGCTTGTACATGTTTCTACCCCTTTTTAGACAGTCATGGACCTACGCACGTTGAAGAAAATGCAAAACCAAATGGTTTCAAATGGTTCTGTGCAGGCCTATAGGCTGGCCATAGTTAAAATCCCCATATCCCTGAAGATGTTCCTGGAAGACCCTATATACTGCAGCTTTGCCATTATATCTACGGCTTTCTTTTGAAAGCCAATCCGCCTTGCCTTCAAAAGAAAGCCAAAAATCTTCATCTGAAGAAGACTTTATCTGAAGAAGACTTCATCTGAAGAAGTCCGCTTTTGCGCGCCTAACCTAAATAGCAATGCAATATGGCAGGCGAGGATACAACGGGCTGAATATTCCATTCTAAGGACGTGAGCGGGGATTTTCCTTGATAGAATCATCTATGCAAAAACCCCTTGTACGAACACTATCAAGATGATGGTACCACGTGAGTTCCTTGTCAAGAGTAATTTCGAGAAATTTTGTTTTTTCGACACGTTCGATGACAGAGTTACCAATAATGACAGGCAAGTTCGCCTCGAATTTCTTTCGCCTTGAGTAGCATATCCCATGTTTTTGAAGGTTAATTTGAAATTGTTTTTGAGAGAAAATTGGACAGAAGAACCTAGCTGAATTAGCGTTTCAATTTTCTAAAAGGGTGCCTGAAATTTGCACTGCAGCAGAGAATCATATCATCTACGTACTGAACAAATTTGCAAAGACCTCAATACAGCTTAAAGGTTGTTGTCGTAAATAACAAAAAAAAAAAAAACAGGCAGAAGTATTGATCTTTGTGGGACACCAAACTTCTGAACAAAGCTTTTTGAAAACAGATTTGCGTCTGGACTTTTTGCTATCTGTTTGCAAAGTAAAATCGTACCCATATTTTAGGGATCCCACGGACTTCAAAGTTGTGCAGCTTTTAACCCAAGAGTCAGTGATCAACATGGTCTAACGCTTTGGACAGTTCAAGAAATATGCTTAGTTTTCAGAGTTGTTTGTTTAAAAGCGCTCCTTTTCTTGCGACCCGAACAGTCCAAAAACTCGCCTTAGTTGAAGTTTCAAATTTTCTGATCGCATAGTGCAAAGCATTACACTATGATTTCTAAGTCGATGACGTCCTAAGCGGTCTCGAATCAGCCTCTTTTAACCACAGTCCAGACGATACAGTTTGGTGAGTACGAGCATCATGGTCAGTGAGTTTACTCGCGCCACTATTCAAGATGTTAAGAGCTGCGAGAAAGAAATTGGACGAAACTTCTCGAAACCCGCAAGGAGATGGAGAAGATTTTCACCGACGCGGACAACCTGCTAAAGAACATCACCGACGCGTGCAGGGTCCAAAAGGACGTCAACAGAACCGTCAAGAATGGCATTCGCACCCTCGTCGCGCTGTTTTTCAGACTTAAAACCTGCGCACACAAGAGGAAAATAAGCAAGGAGAATACCACACGGGTGTTCATTGATAAGGCAAGGGACGCAAGAAAGAGGATCAGATCGTGGATCCAAATGCCAGCTTCTCGCCCAAGTGGGTAAGCAGCCCAGGGGAAAGCTCCGACGAGCGGGAGCCGAGGGCAGCAACGAGGAGAAAGAAGAAGAGGAAGAAGAAGCAGAAAAAAATCAGAAAAGGCAGAGTTGGAGGTGGTTTTGGCTGTAACGGTTACCACACCCGATCAGAATGCGATGGCTGTGGAGCCCAAAGCCAGGCCGAGAGCGAGTGCGGGTCAAAATCTTTGGAGAAGCCAGTGACAAGCACAGGGTCCCGCTGGGCCCACCAAGCCTAAGCCGGTTTCTTCTAGAAGATGGAAGTATATCTCTCTTCCAGCACAATTTAGTTCTAAGCACGCGGCTTCTAGCACGGGACTTCCCCCTGAAGTAATGTGCTAAGCAGTCCCGGGGAGAAACTCGCCTGGAACGAGGAGGTGGTTTAGTGGGTAGGGCTTCGGCGAGTCCCGCACACTTAGTCCGTAGATGGATTTCACTTGACTTTAAAAAAATATATTTATGTTCTTATTAAATATATTAACATTAATATATTATCATGTTGTAAATATATTTTGTTCTTCAACAGGCTGGTAGGAACGGGATCGGGGATAGTTACTCGCCTGAAGTGGTTTACCCTTTTTGGGAATCGGGATAGCTTTCAAGTCTTTAATGTCTGTTGAGAATACTCAGCTCACAAAAAACACGTTGATCATATTAGACAGAGGGCTTGACAAGTGCTTAGAGCATTGTTTAATTAGCCAAAACGACACACTAATGACATCTGTCGATTTGTTTTACAGAAAGCCTTTCACACCCTCCACTTCTTCTTCTGTTGAGGTCAAGTCCATGGACTCCAGAAGACCGTCAATGACCTGAAATGTCTCGGCATGTACAACCTCGAAAATTCCAGAGATCGTAGCCTCACTAAAAGGTTTGATGAATAGGTCTAAAACCTCTGGGGGTCCTTTAATTTTGATCATAGATTTAAGGACAAATATCTTGTGAACGGATTTCTGATTTTAAATTTTTGATTACATTCCAGGAAATTGTTGAAATGGTACTACTTCCCTTAACTTTTTTATTAATGCCAAAAGGGTTGCAGCACGGCTGCACAACCGCATCTCATTATGGGATCAGTGAATACAGAGTTAAAATGGTTTATATCACCTGTGGACGTTAAAGTAACACCAGGATTATGCTACGTTTTCAATTCTACCGCGTCTGGCAAAAGAGTTGTAGGCTACGTCATGGTTAATCGAGGTAAGGTTTGGTTGGTTAAGTTAGGGTAGGTTGAGTTGGGTCAGCTTAGTAAGCAAGTTGAATTAGGACAAGACAAGTTATAGCACACACTTGATGGCAGGTAAGGTAAGTTTTCCTGGCAAATTTTTCTGGAAATATCTAAAAATTGTCGTGTATACTTTTGTAGAAGAGAAACAATGTGAAAACTTTATGTATTGTTTTCCCTCCTGTGTCATCCAAGAAAATTAGACCAGCCCAGGACCGTTACAGCTAGGCCTTCTGGATCGTGATTTTATGACATAGCAAAAGCCATTTGCGAGTAGGAGGACTTGAACCCAGGACTCCAGGACCGAAAATCCGCGCTCTAACGACTAATTACATCTGCTTTTATGTATTCCCAAGTTGTGGGGAATTATGCATAGCAGCTAATTTTTGCTTGGTTAGCTTGATATGACTTAAAAGATATGTTTTAACTTGGTTTAATGCTTATATAAGTAACATTTCCCAGAGCAGTAGCCCTACTTCAACTAAAATCCATATAGGTTCCAACATACTATTCAGAAATTTTTTCCTAACCTCCACTTTACGAGAATTTCAGATACACAAAACTATTACTACACCTTAGTTGAATATTATTGATGACTCTGAATTGTCTAGTCTTCAATCTCCTCTCCGTAGGCATCAAATATCATTAACCACGGGCAGCCAACAGCCGTCGGGGTGGATCAGTCAATTGATGGATTCTCTGAATCAAATTCAAACCAAATACATTTTTTTGAATTGAATTGAAAATATCTTTAATTCAAAATTAAAATTCAAATTATTTACTTCATTATTTTACATAATCATGGCCTCGCCTAGTTTAGCAAAACTTGTTGGCGAGGTCCATTTGTAGATCTGAAAAAAGTACATGCATTATAAATTACAGTTGTTTTTTAATATTTATTTTGTTATATGTACAAAAACTAAATTACTACTTACTCTCTAATAATATTCTATGGCGGTTAGGGCAGGCACCTACAGTATGACATGATTTACGCAGCTGAATAGACCAAAAGAAACAATAAATAGACTATCAAACACTACAACAATAGATAGAACTCTTAAACATAACAACATACGCATAACAATTAACGAAAGAAAACATGAAATTGTTTTCTTATTGTTCATTATTACACACTTTTACATTATATACAATATCAATACATTTTTACACTGGTATTACAATAGTTGAGCACCCTTACTCTAATAAAAAACGAATGAACAATAAAGCCCAGAGGTTATAAAACCTGTGTGGGGGAATGTGATTGAGTAACATATTTTTAATCTCACAGTGAGATAGATAAAACACTTATTCAAGGGCATCATTTAAGAGTTGAGCAGTTATAAAAGTGACAATTACTAACAACTGAAATGTTTACTTATTACTAACTTAAAGATACCAATGAAAGAAAAGAATTTAGGAACTAACAAATCAAGTATAGGTAGTAATTTTTAAAAGATACCTTATTTGCCTCTACGAAAAAGTTGAAGTTCAAACGATTAATTAAAAACCATATAATACCATACTAAACAACTATATCAAAACTATACTATAATCCTAAAAAATCTATTAACATCAATCTCCTTCATATTTGAAGTAGGTAAGTTTGTAAAATCTTTTCTTTTAAGAACATTCTTTAAAATATTATGGGAGTAGATTATAAAAGGTAGGTGCTAGGTACAAAAAGAATTTTTTTAATGTTGATAGGTTTGATTTTGGTAGGTACATATTCCATTTATTACTCAGTGATACATATTTTTTTATTTCCTCCATTTGTACCGCATCTGATAACAAATATTTTTAAAAACATAAAGGTTTCTAATTGGCAAATTATTCAAACTTTGAAAAAGAGAGCAAGAAGGTTCAGTCTCACTCTTATTTAATATTATTATAATAAACGCTTTTTGCAACGTAATGACATTTTATTTTGTCCAAGCTCCTAGTATGTGTGTTTAGAACTTCTAAAAGCAACAAAATCTCAATTTGCCTTCAACTAATTTCCTCTTGCCACCGTGCTGCTATAGTTATTTTTTCAATCGGATAAAATATCCTCGCACTAAATTCCACTTCATTCTAAAAGGTATATAAATGTTAGAGATACGGGAATCACACATTCTTCCTTCTGAGATCTTCACTGACATGTCTCAGTCAATGAGATATTACCTCGCTAATTATTGTACTTCATTATAGCTATTAGTTTCAGCTTAATACATTTGCAATCTCAACTATTAATAGTCTTGTTTGGAAATTTCCCAAAAAGTTTAACCTTCAACTTTAACTAAAAAGAGTCTCGCCAAGTCTTACCTGATCCGACTGACAGTTGTTAATCATGGATGCATGTAGTGCCATCTTTGAAGAACTTCAACGAAGAAAGGACCAGAAATAGTATCCTACAAACACAGGCATGACAATTATGCGCCTTGCACTAGGGGAAATGTAACATATAACTGTATAAATTTTGAAAAGTAAAGAATTTTGAATTTTAAATACTAATTAAATGTAACATCAATTACAGGATACTTGAAGAAAAATCTGAGTCACGTTATCACGTTGAGGGATAAGGAACTTACCATCGACCTCATAGTACAAATGGTAAGTACTATGTGGTCGATAGAACTTACACGTTAAAAGAGAAAAGAAAGGAGGTACTCTCATCCAATGACGCTTTGAATTTTTAAAGATGTTTAGTTTTCTGAATCCTTTTAGCGAATTTGCCCTATAGGGAAGAAGCTATTACCGTAGGTCTCATGGTAAGACCTAAGCCCGAGACCATGATAACTTTTCGTTTTGGGGCCACCATAAGCAGAAAACACCATTCGTTCGAATTTATATATACATATATATATGTGTGTATGTGTGTCTGTCAGCACGATAGCGGCCGTAAAAATGGTCCGATCTTAATGACATTTGGTACAGACATGTAAAGTGGTAATCAATTAGACGAGTTCGTGAACCAGCCCGATCGGACCACCGGAAGGGGGGGTAAAGGGGGATAAACCCCCCCCAAAAATGGGTTTTTTGAGTTTTTTACATAGAAAAATAAAACTTATAGAATTTTTGTTGGCACCATTGAATTCAGCTTAAAAAAACATACAGTTTAGTATCTTGAATTACTGCTCTATGTCCATTGGTTACCGAGATATTGAAAGTGGTAAACACAGTACGTTCTCCCAATGTTAACCTTATGGGAAATAAGTAAAATTCTACATCTCGGTTATTTCTCAACATATCTTGATAAAACTTGGTAAATAGCTTCTTCTAGTTCAGATCTATTGAATATTGAATTAAAATCGCCCAGTTTTAATATACCTGTAGCAGCAATCCTGCATACTCATTCCCCATGTTATTCTTATGGAGCTTACCAAAACATGTCAAATCTCGCTATGCTGGATTGAAATATGTTGTTTTGCATTTGAAATTCGCTGAGTATGCAGGTCTGCTGCAACGGGGGTATTTATTCTATCAGATGTTTTATATGCCTCAGGAATACCATCATTATAAAGAGTGTTTTTTTACGCAACCCATTTGTAAGATTGAATAATGCACATATAAAGAGACAAAGGTATTTTTTTGGTTATCTTTACAATTTATACAACCTATTATTTCAGTTTGATCACAATTAGCTTACATTATGTGTTCAAACCATCCGCTATTGACATTTATACAAAGTTGCGCTCTCTCCATCAAATTCCCGTACACGTTTTGCATAGTATCTCTTTGAATTTCTTGTATTATACTTGTTATGTTTGTTTTGAGGTGCTGAATATCCTGTCAAATTGTTTTCGTAGACCTTAATTTTTATGTAGGCCTATCCCCAAAGAAAATAACATGACGGGGTCAAATCCGGGGATCTTAGGGGAACTAATCATTCACTGATAAAATTAAGTTTTCGGTTGCGTTAAACAAAACACCCGGTATTAAGTCTTAGACTAACCTATTGCGCACAAAGCATGACTGCTTAGCTACGAAAATAAAAAAGCAATCAGGCTAGAAGACCCATCAGTTTCACAGTTAACATAAAGTTTATTAAGGCATTTACGTTCTTTACAAAATGATGGAAGGAGATAGAATTCAATTACGCCTCTATAACGTTATCGGATTCATTTGCCAATAAAAGAACTATTTAGCGCGGACAGGATCTCGCGATTTCAGCCGAAGGTGCGCAACAACTGAGAACCGGTCGAGCAGGAAAGCGCCCCCCCCCCCCAAAGAGCCCGAAATTGATAGAAGATTTGGCAGAAAACATGGGAGAAGCCCATTATAGCCAGGTGGAGTGTTAATCGCCCCGGGGCTCGGTCAAGAATGATTAATCTATTTTTTAATTCGGGACATAACTTAATAACGACAGCAACAAGTTAATTATGGCGTCAGGAGAAGACGGGGTAAGAGCCGTTCGGTTTGTGTGAGGAATACGCAGCGCAGGCCGCTGGTTTCCACGACAGTTGACATCAGCACAGATGAAGAACTATACAGATTGGCAACCTAATGCATTTTTTCGTGCCCGTTTTTCTAGCGGCATCAAGTTTGTTGGGCTGTATCCCACCCAAACTGCACTGGTAACAAAGTTATTATTAGCTTTCTTTGGGACCTAAAGATTTTATACTGACAAAATCATCCTTGATACCTATGCAATATGGGAACAAAACAACCTAACAAACTTGACGCCGCCCGAAAAAACGGGCTCAAAAAGCGCATAAGGTTGCCAATCTGTATAGTTCTTAATCTGTGACATCAGCGACCACATAGTACAAATAGAGGTAGCATGCCTGTACCTTACTTGCATTACAGCAAATGAAGTCTGGGCCGCCATATTGTCTAGGTATAGAAACATAAAACGGCGTTTAAAAACGCGTGATCTGGCAGTGCTCACGTTTCAAATGACTCGTATTTTATCCCATTTAGTATTAAGGCTTAAGGCTGAAATTTTGCATGTGAAGAGTCCACTAGTTTTAAACAGTAATAGTATGAATCATATTTCAAAAATATTTTTTTTCTATTTAAAAAAGAAAAAAGTCTCTTAAAGTTTTATCAAAGGGAACATTATGTAATTAAGAGATTATTATGCTAGTTATTTTGTAATTAAGTGTATCTAAAGTTTGTTTACATTAACAAGGTCTCTATAAATTATGAGTAGGCCTAGTTATGCTACAATTACTTAAATCAGGTAAGATATATCAGTAAGACAATTTTGAATACTGGCAACCTATTAATATGTATTAATATTAATAACCCAAATAAATATGATTAATACGCTTTATTCCATCCGTATGAACCATACCGTATTTTCTATCATAAATATTATACATATCATACAGTATAATCCATATTTGGCAGACGTGAAAAAAATTTAATATGCAACTCGTAAACGAAGTGACTTTTCTGCTCTTGAAAAAAATTATTCCGCATGAGCATCAGGCGAGTACATAATTCTCTCGAATGTATTAAAGTGGCACTTTGCGCACTTGTTGCATGATTAACTATTATAGCCGTAAAAAAATAGTTTGATGACATTGGGTTCAGGGATCGAAATTGAGGTCTATGTATTATATTTTATGTTCCAAAAAGGGTTGAATATAAATTAATACGGATAGAGCCTAAATTCTTAAAATTGTCTTTAGCCACATTCCCTAGCCGCTAGATGTATAGGAACCACCTTTTTGGGGTGTCTCCTTATAGCAGCGATAAAAGTATAGAAGCCTCCTTTTAGGGGTGTCTCCTCAGCAGCGATAGAAGCACAGAAGCCACCTTGTAGGGGTGTCTCCTCAGCAGCGATAGAAGTACAGAAGCCACCTTGTAGGGGTGTCTCCCTAGCAGCGATAGAAGTACAGAAGCCACCTTGTAGGGGTGTCTCCTCAGCAGCGATAGAAGTACAGAAGCCACCTTGTAGGGGTGTCTCCTCAGCAGCGATAGAAGTACAGAAGCCACCTTGTAGGGGTGTCTCCTCAGCAGCGATAGAAGTACAGAAGCCACCTTGTAGGGGTGTCTGCTCAGCAGCGATAGAAGTACAGAAGCCACCTTGTAGGGGTGTCTCCCTAGCAGCGATAGAAGTACAGAAGCCACCTTGTAGGGGTGTCTCCCTAGCAGCGATAGAAGTACAGAAGCCACCTTGTAGGGGTGTCTCCCTAGCAGCGATAGAAGTACAGAAGCCACCTTGTAGGGGTGTCTCCCTAGCAGCGATAGAAGTACAGAAGCCACCTTGTAGGGGTGTCTCCCTAGCAGCGATAGAAGTACAGAAGCCACCTTGTAGGGGTGTCTCCCTAGCAGCGATAGAAGTACAGAAGCCACCTTGTAGGGGTGTCTCCCTAGCAGCGATAGAAGTACAGAAGCCACCTTGTAGGGGTGTCTCCTCAGCAGCGATAGAAGTACAGAAGCCACCTTGTAGGGGTGTCTCCTCAGCAGCGATAGAAGTACAGAAGCCACCTTGTAGGGGTGTCTCCTCAGCAGCGATAGACGTACAGAAGCCACCTTGTAGGGGTGTCTCCCTAGCAGCGATAGAGGTACAAAAGCCACATTGTAGGGGTGACTCCCTAGCAGCGATAGAAGTACACAAGCCTCCATTTAGGGGTGTCTCCTCAGCAGCGATAGAAGTACAGTAGCCATATTGTAGGGGTGTCTCCCTAGCAGCGATAGAAGTACAGAAGCCACCTTATAGGGATGTCTCCCTAGCAGCGATAGAAGTACAGAAGCCACCTTTTAGGTGTGTCTCCTCAGCAGCGATAGAAGCACAGAAGCCACCTTGTAGGGGTGTCTCCTCAGCAGCGATAGAAGTACAGAAGCCACCTTGTAGGGGTGTCTCCTCAGCAGCGATAGAAGTACAGAAGCCACCTTGTAGGGGTGTCTCCCCAGCAGCGATAGAAGTACAGAAGCCACCTTGTAGGGGTGTCTCCTCAGCAGCGATAGAAGTACAGAAGCCACCTTGTAGGGGTGTCTCCTCAGCAGCGATAGAAGTACAGAAGCCACCTTGTAGGGGTGTCTCCTCAGCAGCGATAGAAGTACAGAAGCCACCTTGTAGGGGTGTCTCCCTAGCAGCGATAGAAGTACAGAAGCCACCTTGTAGGGGTGTCTCCCTAGCAGCGATAGAAGTACAGAAGCCACCTTGTAGGGGTGTCTCCCTAGCAGCGATAGAAGTACAGAAGCCACCTTGTAGGAGTGTCTCCTCAGCAGCGATAGAAGTACAGAAGCCACCTTGTAGGGGTGTCTCCTCAGCAGCGATAGAAGTACAGAAGCCACCTTGTAGAGGTTTCTCCCGAGCAGCGATAGAAGCACAGAAGCCACCTTGTAGGGGTGTCTCCCTAGTAGCGATAGAAGTACAGAAGCCACCTTGTAGGGGTGTCTCCTCAGCAGCGATAGAAGTACAGAAGCCACCTTGTAGGGGTGTCTCCCTAGCAGCGATAGAAGTACAGAAGCCACCTTGTAGGGGTGTCTCCCTAGCAGCGATAGAAGTACAGAAGCCACCTTGTAGGGGTGTCTCCTCAGCAGCGATAGAAGTACAGAAGCCACCTTGTAGGGGTGTCTCCCTAGCAGCGATAGAAGTACAGAAGCCACCTTGTAGGGGTGTCTCCTCAGCAGCGATAGAAGTACAGTAGCCATATTGTAGGGGTGTCTCCCTAGCAGCGATAGAAGTACAGAAGCCACCTTGTAGGAGTGTTTCCTCAGCAGCGATAGAAGTACAGAAGCCACCCTGTAGGGGCGTCTCTTTAGCAGCGATAGAAGTACAGAAGCCACCTTGTAGGGGTGTCTGCTCAGCAGCGATAGAAGTACAGAAGCCACCTTGTAGGGGTGTCTCCCTAGCAGCGATAGAAGTACAGAAGCCACCTTGTAGGGGTGTCTCCCTAGCAGCGATAGAAGTACAGAAGCCACCTTGTAGGGGTGTCTCCCTAGCAGCGATAGAAGTACAGAAGCCACCTTGTAGGGGTGTCTCCTCAGCAGCGATAGAAGTACAGAAGCCACCTTCTAGGGGTGTCTCCCGAGCAGCGATAGAAGTACAGAAGCCACCTTGTAGGGGTGTCTCCTCAGCAGCGATAGAATTACAGAAGCCACCTTGTAGGGGTGTCTCCTCAGCAGCGATAGAAGTACAGAAGCCACCTTGTAGGGGTGTCTCCTCAGCAGCGATAGAAGTACAGAAACCACCTTGTAGGGGTGTCTCCCTAGCAGCGATAGAAGTACAGAAGCCACCTTGTAGGAGTGTTTCCTCAGCAGCGATAGAAGTACAGAAGCCACCCTGTAGGGGCGTCTCTTTAGCAGCGATAGAAGTACAGAAGCCACCTTGTAGGGGTGTCTGCTCAGCAGCGATAGAAGTACAGAAGCCACCTTGTAGGGGTGTCTCCCTAGCAGCGATAGAAGTACAGAAGCCACCTTGTAGGGGTGTCTCCCTAGCAGCGATAGAAGTACAGAAGCCACCTTGTAGGGGTGTCTCCTCAGCAGCGATAGAAGTACAGAAGCCACCTTCTAGGGGTGTCTCCCGAGCAGCGATAGAAGTACAGAAGCCACCTTGTAGGGGTGTCTCCTCAGCAGCGATAGAATTACAGAAGCCACCTTGTAGGGGTGTCTCCTCAGCAGCGATAGAAGTACAGAAGCCACCTTGTAGGGGTGTCTCCTCAGCAGCGATAGAAGTACAGAAACCACCTTGTAGGGGTGTCTCCCTAGCAGCGATATAAGTACAGAAGACACCTTTTAGTGGTGTCTCCCTAGCATCGATAGAAGTACAGAAGCCACGTTTTAGGCGTGAATCCTCCCTAAAAGGTGGCTTCTCACCAGCGATGGATAGAAGCTACCTTGTAGGGGTGTCTCCTTAGCAGCGACAGAAGTACACAAGCCACCTTTTAGGTGTGAATCCTCCCTAAAAGGTGGCTTCTCACCAGCGATGGAAGTATAGAAGCCACCTTGCAGGGGTGTCTCTTCAGCAGCGATAGAAGTACAGAAGCCACCTTTTAGGGGTGTCTACCGAGCAGGTGTTCTGGTATCTCGCACCCTCGCTGCCTGGAATCGATTCGCTTCTCACCTTGTTCGCAGTTTCATGCCAGTTTTTTGCCCCCCGCTCGCTCCACTCATTGGAAACAAATTTGGGGTCGAGATCGGTATTTCAACAATAGATCGCGTAAAAACCACGATCTCTACCAAACCCTGTTTGTATTGTATTTTCCCACATCACAACACGTCTTCAGCGATTGAGGGTTTTGTGAACATGTTTTTTAGCTTCCTGCTTACGACTCGGCGATTCAGAGAGTCTTTACATTAGTTTCGAACGACCCGTTTCCCCGGATTATTGCCCTCTCTTTATCCTTTAACTTCTGTTCGGTGAATTAATTTTTTTTACTCTTTTCTATTTGTTTACCATAAGATTCAGGATTTTTAGTCACAGCTTATTGTGTTTATGAGGTGTTGAATTTTAATAGACCGATTAATTCTTCCTTTTTAAACCAATGATATAATCGTACTCACTGATCTATTAGTGTTTGATTTATGAAATAAAAGATGCAGTAGAGATTATTTTGGTGATGTGGCTTTTCAGACGACTTGCGATGAGTTTTTGGACCGTATTTCTTATTCTGACCTTCTTTTTTTAGATAGCAAAAAATGTAATATATTTCAACAGCTTGAGTAAAATAATGCGCGGTTACAATCCAAGAACTTACTTACATTTAGTGTTGTAAGGCAAACGAGAATTTATTTGTTTCATAATTATGTTGTATATTAAAAAGCTTAAATTCGACTTAATTTCCACCCATAACATTTGGATTCTTAATACTTACCCCCCTACCCAATACTTAAAATATATAAAGGTTCCTTTCTCAATAATCAAAGTAATGTCCCTTTCATAAACCGATCTTAGACTATGGCCACAATCTTATTTCGTGAACAACAGTATCCCCCAATATTAAAAACTAGATAGAGCCCTTTATAAATCACCGCAGGTACCTCCCATGCAGCGACCACATAGTACAAACAAACGGAGCATAGCTATCTTACTTGTATTACAGCAAATGAAGTCTGGGCCGCCATATTGTCTAGGTATAGAAACATAAAACGACGCCTAAAACCGCGTAATCTGACAGTGCTCATGTTTCAAATAACTCGTACTTTAAACCATTTAGCATTGAGGCTTAAGGTTGAAAATTTGCATGTGAAGAGTCCTTTAGTTTAGAACATTAATAGTATTTATCATATTTCCAAAATAATTTTTTTCTATTTAAAAAAATGATAAAATTTGTAAGTCTTTATTCAACTTTTAAATATGACATGAAAAAGTAGTCGGCTGTTCCTTTTTTATTTGTTGGTCAGGTAAAATAAAAAACGGTGGAAATTGTTGCTAAAGAGATGAATTTTTTAAATAATATTTTTTGCAAAAAATTAGCTGCCGTAGTTTGGTTGATAACTTAGTTATTTTGGGAGAGTTTATCCGTGCCGCGGCGCCTGCATAAAAACAAAGCCAATGCTAAACTGTTATTTACAAAAATATAGTCGATTACAAAAATACAAATGTGGTATCAAATTAAGGGTCTGAATCTCAATTGCTATGGTGACAATTATAAATGGTTTGAAGCAGTTTACACATCATAGGAACGTTACAGATGCATTCCGTGGCGGCAGCTTCTCTAAAAAAAATGGCAGGTCAAGCTTCTAGGTTATTAGTGTTTACAATGTGTAAACTACCTGTAAACCATTTATTTATATTTGGTACTATGATTATTCTGAGATTCAGACCTTTAATTTGATACCATATTTTTAATTTTTTACGTACTTTGTTTTTTCCATGCATAGGGACTAGAAGCAAAAGGTTAAAAGTCGGGGTTCGTGTGCTCCGTCTAGTTGTACTAGTGGTACTAGTGGTTCCCATGTTACTTGGATTAAGGTATTTCCTAATAATATACACGCACTTAATTCCCTCCCCTATTACAAAGGGTTATAGTACTTGAAAAAAGCCTCTCCTATAAATTCGACCTAAATCCTTCCTCACATACTTAGACCCTTGAAAGACTCAAACCAAAATATCTTCAATACATCAATAAACGCTCCCTAATAATACTCCTCATAACATAGGGGACACTACAGAACAAGTTTATTCTCTTACTACTTGAACAAAGATCTTTATAATGATCTTCGGACTAAGGTCCTTCCCAGTGGATCGAGGTACGGTGCGTACAGACAAATGAGGACATCATTAGGCACCGCAGGGATGGTGCGATCCTATCTAGGTCCTCTCAATGCTATCAGATCACGCATGCGACGTTGTTCCTCTGATCTATTGGTTGGGTCGGAACCTATTGACTGCCTGTACTCACTCTCCCTGATTGAAACTTGTTTAAACGGTCACTTTACGGGTCATTGTCGTCTAGTACATGGGCGGATTTCTGGGAGTGCCAGGGGGTGCCTGGCACCCCCCGATATTATTTGGTGGATTTGTTGGCAGTGAAGAGGGAAAATGTTTTCAACATATCTTTAATTGAGGTATTTCTATAAATTGCAATTGGTTGTATTGAATAAAATAAGTACCTACTTGGAATAGGCCTTAAAATGGATATTTAAATATAGGAGTTTAATGTTTGAATTTGATCATACAATACTTAAAACATTAGGTGAGCTGGCACCTCCAGATATTATGACCTAAATCCACCCATGTAATGCGAGAGGAAGACGACACAGTACCACATTTTCATTTGAATTTTTGCGGACATTTGTCATCACTGATTGTTAAAAAACAATAATTTATGACTCACCGTCTTCAAAGCAATCCAAACGTCTGCAAATAGCGTGGACAATTGCTTCGCCCCTCTATCCCAAGGGCATCATTAGTACGTACAAGTCTTGAGGTTAAATCATACCAGTAGACAACTGTTCTTGTCAAAAGTTGAAATATAACATAAAACATCGACGGACACAAAACACAAACGAAAAAGACACATATTTACACGGCGACTTTCTAACCTCACTCACTGTTGTGACGAAGACGATGAGACATAAATTATAATTTATGATAGCTGCAGTTCCTGCAAGAAATGTTCTTAGTTCTTAGTTTGTTCTTAGTAAGAAATGTAAAAAACAAGTTTCACGACGTTTCGGGATCTGGAATCTGATCCCGTCTTCAGGTGGAAAAAACCTAGAACATAAAACAATTAGTAACAAGATCCTTGTTATGTGTTACTAATGTTGTTAAGTTCTAGGTTTTTTCCACCTGAAGACGGGATCAGATTCCAGATCCCGAAACGTCGTGAAACTTATAATAGGATTACCATTGGTAAGAAAATCACAAGAATCGTGAAAAAAGTCCCCACAAGCAGAGGGCTCCAATCCCAGGTTTCTAGTTGATCCTCCCTAAGCTTTAATTAGTAGTAACTATACAGGATTTTGTGGCTAAAAGTCATAGTCGTACTTTAAAAGTGTTAACGTTGGGTCTCTATTGCTCTTCAACTGGTTGTCGTCCAATCTTGTACGTGTATCAAAATATAAGATTATAAGTCCCTTAACAAACATTTGAGGCAGTTAAACTGATTCAAAATCAACAAATTTATTGAGAAACTTAAATAGTTAGTCGTAGAAAACTTAAGGGGATATGCCTCCATCTAAAGGTTTTTTTCAAATATTTTGACATTTTTTCAAAAGTTACATTTTTTATTCCAAATTTAGTTCTGAACATGTATCCAAAGTTCCATTTGATTTGGACAATTATTCCAGGTATAGAATCTAAAACATTACGCTCAGCGATTTCAAGTGATTTTAGTGTGTGTGTGGAGTGTAGTGAAAACTTAAACGGCGTTTCCTCAAAACTATGTTTTTCATCAACTGCATTTACGTAAGATTGAATAACTTTGTAACTGCTTATTATTTTCTAATGAAATTTTAACCAAATGTTCTTGATAGTATTAAGAAGATTTGTGTGTATAGAGAACATTGTGCAATTTTTTTTTATTTCATCGTTTTACATTGAAAATTTGTTGGTTTTCGTAAAATTTGTCATCGTTTTGTAAAAAAGTCTACTAACACTGTTTTTTTGTGTTACAGTACCATAGTTTCAATACACAGAAATGATCATTGTTATGTAGGGAAGTAAAATATATTTACTTGTTCACGTTACATTGCTAAACAAAAAAGTTATTCAAAATTGAAAATATTGAAAAATATTCTTAAAATTTTCAAAACTACTCTAAAGTCACCCAAAATATATTTGGATAACATATTTTTCTATATAAATCCTCTAATTTGGTCGAGTACAAACAGAATAAACCCACAAAAGCCATTAAAAATAAAAAATATAAAAAAAACTTTCTTAGAAGGAGGCGTATCCCCTTAACCAAACCAATAGAGTCGCTAGAATTACACTTCGACATTGAAGCAGAATGCTCAGACCAGGTGCATAGTGACTGACGTGCAAATTTAACAATGGCCCTACTGTAAGGTGTAAAACCTGACGGTTGCGTCGCACCAACTTTCACTGTAATTGTGAGGTCATTTTTTCCTTCCGTCTTTTCATGTGAGAAGTGACGTAATTGCGTTGGCGTTCTGTCACGGTCAAAAGTAGCCTCAAGTTTTGGAATTCTGCTGAAGGATGGACCCCCATTAGCGACACGTGCTATAAAAAGGCTTATATCTTTGGAGAAATTTATATCTTTGGCTTATTTATTCTATAAGGCTTGGGATTTCTGACAACAATGAACAAACTATCGACTTATCGAACGCATATAATAATCGACTGGTGAAATGAGCTTTCACAAATTGATTAAACCGACAACAACGCAACAATGAATTGCAATTGATAATAACCGATAACCACTCTCGATGCAATCGATAGCTCACCATCGACGCTGACGTATACGTTTTCAGTTTCAGTACATTATAAACGAACAGCTGACGTCCTCGACATCAGCTGATTGTTTCTCTCCCTAGGGCGAAAAAGAGCTTCTTTAGACCCGCAACACATGTAATAAAAACTGTTGTTTTCGCAGCGGTATAACGAAAAGTATTGTTTCGGGACCGCAGGTCTAATACAGTCCTGTTCAAAAATTAGTTTTTCCATGTGTTTGTCATGTGTTTTTTTCAGATCCCGTCACTGTCCTCGCCACTGCAGAAATATTGAAGCCCTTACCCAATAGGGCCACAGCAGCCCCTAACTTTATGAACGATCCTAGGAGTATATTCCTGTATTTTGCATATTGACCTCCGTCCAGATGTATTAAACGCTCCGGTAACAGCGTCTGGTACAAGAGTATGTTTCTTGTCCTTACCTTGACTGCTGATTGACCCATTAACTATATTATCTATATAATACTTTAATTTATTTAAGAGAACTGTTACAAGTAAAAATAAACGGTATCAGCAAACTGACACATACTCTCTCCCTTAAAGCCATTTAAAGCAATTTTTTTATTATGTAATAAAATAAAACCTACGTAGCAAATTCACAACTATCTCACAAATACATACCAAATTTGATTAAAATCGGTTTGTAATAAACGGAATAAACCTAAACAAAAATATATTTTTACTACTGTCCACTGTACCGGACGTCTTGAAACTAGGCCTAGTAGATAGATACTGAGTAAACTATATTATTTCAGCCTCTAACTCCATTTTCGGAGGGGAGTATTCGCATCTTAGATACCGAGTAACCGATATTTTTCATTTGAAGTATAACGGTTACACATCTCAAAGACAAGAAACTGTTACAAAATATCGGTTACTAATATATCGACGCACCTCTACAGTCTCTGTATCGGTTGTAACAGATACAGTCGACTCTCACTAACACGAACCTTGATATCACAAAATCCTCGATATCACGAATCATTTTTAATCCCCTTTGAAAAACCTGTCTAACATGAAGAAATTACTATACATAACACAAACTAATTTTTTGGTTAATATTTTACCTCTATAACTGGAAGGGACGTAAAAATTTCCTCTATACCCCGAATTTCCGTAGATAAGACGAATTCGATTCGCGCTTTACCTCCATTACCTCGTATTACAGAATGGACCTCTGTAATACGAAATCCTGGCGTTTAGGATGCAACCTGTCGGTGAATCATATCCGGGGTCAAGCGCATGTTTTAATATTAAAAAATATAATCGATACTGTAATTGTTTTTACAAAGAGAAAGATTACGGATTTTTGATCAGTGGAATTGATAAAAGTTAAAAGTTTATTTTTGTAGCTGAAGGGGATACGGTAAAGTTTCTTAATATTATTGATTTAATAAAAATTATGATCGATACTGTAATTGTTTTACATGTTTAAGCAGAGTAAGATTACGGACTTTTTTATCAGAATTACTATGATCTCATATGTTTTTGTGTTTTACAGGTTATTATATTATAAATACTGTATTTTTCATTGATATATAATATTTAAATAAGTTAAAAGCTTAGATTCGTCAGAGATGTAGGGTATTAACTACAATTTTCTTTACCTCTGTATCACGAATTTTCATTTAGCTTACCTCATTAACTCGAACCATGCCTACGACGAACTATACGTAACACGAAGAAAAATCGCAATCCCGTGGAATTTCGAGTTAGTCAGAGTCGACTGTACATGAAAATACTGATTTAGCACACGTCTAGCACAGGGCCGCAGCGGCGGCGGCGACGGTTGCCCGGACCGCCCCGGGGGAGGCAAGGGCAAGGTGTTTCGGATCATCCCTCTCGACTCTGACAACACTTCACTCCATTTAACGGTCCGTCACAGTTTTTAGGATCCAGTTTTTTTTATTTCTCCCGCCTGCTAACGAGTCCGCCCCTCGCCGCGCCTTCTGGCACCCCCACCAACCACCTTGAGCCCCGTCTCCTCTGACCAAATTTTTCGTCAACACTGTTACCAACGTATTATACAAGGACACTCAGCGACCCAGCTGGGTCGCCGAGCGACCCGGACACTCGTTTAACATTGATCAAATGGGAGTGTCCCGCGAACTATTATACACGGACACAGTTGGCTCGGTCGCAGATCTGCGTCCGAAGTGTGTCCCGGCTGTGTCCGAGGGCGAGTCGCAGCCCGGACACACGCGGGACGCAGATCTGCGACCCGGGTGGCAGATCTGCGTCCCAGCAGCTGGGCCGCCAGTGTCTCTAGTCAAAATTAACATTGAATCTTATGGGAGTGTCCCGCGAGCTATTATACACGGACACACGGTGTCCCGGACACAGACTGCAGCGCAACGCCCGAGAGTGGTCGTTCTGATAACGAAGTCACCTCAGTTCGTAGGTAACCTGTGACTGGTTGAGTCGTACAGTGTGCACGTACTTGCAGTGTGTTTTAAGTACAGTTAATCTTGTGTAAAAGTAATCATGGACGACGAATTGGAACAAGCAATAATGCAAGAAAATGAAGAAAACATCAGTGAAATCCGCGAAGAAAGTAATCAGGATCAGGAAGAAGCTGACGTTGAAACCGCAACGACGTCAAAAAAGACCGGAACGAAAGAACAGAAAAAATGTTGTATGATGTAAATTATGTAAATCAGGAGGTTTACATAAAAATGCAAAAATTAATCGACAAAAAAGTGAACACAGAAGACTTCATCTGTGAAGTCGACAAATTTCCATGCCTCTGGGACACAAAGTTGGAAGCATAGTGATTTGGTGGTGGGGCGGTGCCGATGCGGTGTCCCTGCAGCGTCCCGGCTGTGTCCGAGCCGCTAAACAGCTACCCGGACACTTCCGGGTCGCTCGGCGACCCAGCCACTGGGTCGCTGAGTGTCCGTGTATAATTCGGGCCTAAGTTGACGATAAATTTGGCAACTTTGTCGCATTTGAAACACATAAAAAGTCACCAACAATGTCGGCGATGAAGTTTTGTCGACGTCGGCTTCCTGGGTCAACACTGTCGCCGACTGTGTCGCCAACTTTCGGTTTTTGGAATGGAAACAGGAAAATGACGGCGACAGTTGACAACACGTCCTCACCATGCGCACTGATAGCACGCACGCAGGCATCATGGGGTACATTTTTGAAGTGAGTGAGAAGAGAGTGGTATAAAGTGAGTTGGTGAGTGATAGTCCTGCCTCACGATTTTTCTACTAATTGTTAGATAGAGATACCTGACCTGGCAAAACTAAATATATTCCTAAATCTATTGTACTTTTGAAACCTAAAACCGTCGTAAAAAAAAGTATTTTTGGATTACTTCATGCATCAGGTAATTTAAACACAATAAGTACCAAGCAGTAACTCGGAGGCTAAATAACTGGAAAATAATGTAACCAGTTATAACTCGCGATTTCTGTGGTCCTCTTTTGATTATTCTTCGACAAACACAGCATTGATTTCTTGTGAATCTATAGTAGCTGGATAGATTACTACTTAAAATAAGGTGTCTGGGGTATATCAACAAATAAATTATGTGTCAGAAAAATTAATAAGGGTGTTTTAACGATTTATAGTGACAAAGAATTATAATATTGTGATTAAAGATTTTTGAAATTCCTTCATTACAAATCTTTTGGTTTTTATACAAATTTAGTACCATACACTGAGCTACTTGAAATCTTTGAAATGTCTAGTATGGTAAAAAGATATAAGCTAAATACTTTATTGTGTCTTTACAAGTTGTTAAAGGGTCAAATAGACGATAATGCATTAATGTCACAGGTCGCTTTTGCTGTCCCTCGCCTTGGCTCTCGCAGCCAATATCTTTTTTCTCAAAAATATTCAAGGACCAATCTGGGTTTCAATTCTTCCATTAACAATATGTGTAGGCTTTATAACTGTTACTGTCATGAAGTTGACATATTTTTTGACTCAATAAATATATTCAAGACTAAATTGTTAAGTAACATGAATAATTTTTAAAAATAAAAAATCTTGTAATTTGCTAGTAATTTCTAAGTTAGGCTACTTTTTAAGATTCTAAGTTCCTTGTTCTTGTTGTATTGTTTTCACAAAACTATTTATTTCTATAATGTAAATGTTAACCATAAGTTGTCTGCTGCTGTCTCCAAGCATGTTAATTTGTGATTTGTCTTAATGCTTGGTATAATTGGCAAATTTGCTGTACTGAAGCATTCAATAAAGAATTTATTTATTTATTTATTTATTAAAATATCAATTGTTTGATATTTTTTACTTAGTTTACTATGTTGCTTAATTAGTATACCCACAATCTCAAAATTTAAGTAAATTAGATTTATGAACTGTGTGAATATCATGGAAGATTAATGAACAAGCACTTGAGATTTATATAAGAAAACCTCAAGGAACATTAGGATTTGTTTAAGAGTGTGGCGGCCTCTTTTTACCTTGCATTTGCCCCCTCACATGGGCCTCAGGCCTGTGCGTGGAAGTTATCAAGCAAACCAAGGAGTGAGCCGGTACAGTACAAGGATGAACAGTACTGCTAAAAGTATGCGGCATCATCGGGACTCGATCCTGCGACGCTGCCGCCACAGAACCGGGGCCGAATGCGCTACCAACTCACTCAAAAATAAACATAATGAATACTAATAATGATACTAATAAATACTAACAAATGATACTAATAAATAATACTAATAATGATACTACGAATAGTAATAGGAAATAATAATGATAATAATAATTAAATTAAAGTTCAGCCTGGAAAATGTATTCAAACTGCAGAAAAAAACAGTGAGAATAATTTCTAAATTGCAGCCAAGAGAATTAGGTTTGCTTACGTTGCCCTGCCTTTACATTTTTGAAGTGACCTTGTATTGTAGATGCAAATGTTCACTTGTAAAATGCAGTGAAATTCATCAATAGGATACCAGGGGCAGAGACTATAGATATCAACAACACAGAACCGTGATGTTTGAGCATTTACCGTCTCAAATTCGTGTTAAGTTCATTAACAAACTCCCTGAAGGTGTAAAACAATCTCAAAACAAAACTCAGTTGAAATCTCGACTAAAACACTTCTTGGTGTCCAAAGTGCTGTACTCAGTTGACGAGTTTATGATGAGCCGCTGGGAAAACTAAATTGTAGGTATTTAACACGATAAAATATCTTGGCAATGGTGCTGTAAAAAAATGTAAATCGGTAGCTTTATATTCTAATTACATTGTAAATAATGACGATTGTTGAAGACATCAATAGGACTGCTATTAAAATTGAATGATTAACTTTTGACGCTTGTAATGGCAATGTTATTGACTACTACAATAAAGATATTATTCTTATTATTATTAATTATTACCATTGTTTTTGTTGTTGATAATACTATTATTATTTTTATTTCAAACCCATTGTGAAGTGTTCTAAAGCAGTTCTTTTGAATGGAAGTTCTCATTTGAATTACATAATTTGATTGTTTGTTTTTACGATTCAAAATTAACTAACACCGGGTTTTTGAAATAAAATAACTTTGGACCTAAATAAGTAGGATAACCTCCGAAACCCCCCCCCCCCCAAACAAAACAAAACACCCCCAAACAAAATTCTGAAAATGTTGCATTTAGTTTTACTTGCGATGAATAACAACATGTAACTTTTAACTTCAAACCCCTACAGCCTTAGCTTTATCCTTAACTTAAGCGGGTTTCAGCTTTTAACTTTTAACTTTAAACTGTTAGCGTAACATATAACTTTTTCTCTTGCGCTATTTCGTTTACTGGTACCTCAAACCCGGATACTCCTCGTAATACTAAATATCCTTTTGTCGGGGCCAGCGGTGAGAAGTAGAGTGGTGGGGGGGTGGGGGGGGGTGGGGGGAGGCAACAGGGGCGAGGATCTCTCTGCCCCATTCCGCCCTTTCAAAGGTGACTTTTACATTTATCACGGCATCCTCTGTTGACACCCCGCGTATACCTGGATGTTCCCAGTTCTCTGTATTTCTGTGGAATCCGAGTGACACCAGCGGTGATTTTAGAACTAGAGTCCGTAGGGCCCCAAACTAAATTCTTTAGGGGCATAGAACTATTTGCCACGCAGTGGTTTAGTTAGTGTGCCAATTAGTTGTTTGTCTCTTCAATATTTTGCTCATTCACTTTTTTGAAGGCCAATATTTTTAAAGGTAGAACATGTAGAGGTTTCGATAAGTTTTATGGATCTTCCAGATTTAATAGATATTTTATCAAATGTAATTTAAACTAAAAAATGTAATTTCTGCTGGAAATGAACAATTTGTAACTAGGTAAAACCCAGTTGAGAAGAGAACATGATTTGAGGGTTTTATAACCAAAACACTGACCATAACATGATATTGAAATTGTAATGTTAACAACGTTAATTCAATTCAAAATATTTGTATTCAAAAAAAGTACCCATTCAAAAATTACAATTCCATGAGCTACTAAAAATGGCGTGCGGAGTGCAAAATTATAGAAGTTTGATTGACTTATTTTTTTCTGGTAATCAAAAAGTCCATGAAAATATTTATTCAATCTTCATGCAACATTTTTCATGCACATACATTATAAATACATTCTTCAACAACTGCAAAACCAATCACATAAATCAGCAAGATAAATAACCTATAATTTGTCATACAAACATACTCAAAACAGGAAAATGACAAGAGGGATTATTTAAAAAAAAAAGTAATAAAAGTATATGAATATTAAACATGCAAGCGATTTGTAACAAACTCTATTGCATTCATTTTTAACCTTAGGTCTCCTCTCAAAATACACGCAATTACCATAACTATGAATGAAGTCATTGAAGAACTTCGGAACTAAGTAGCAAAATTAATTTATGTCTACTGGACTCCTTAAAAAAGTTAAGTATTGGTACCTCCTTATCAACTCTTAACTCTGTATGATATTACAACATGTGGGAGTAGAATGTTTGTTTATCTTTATTATATCACATTGTTCTACAATAACGATTTGTTTTCATTTGTCTAAGAGGAGCAGACAAATAAATTTCGGGTGAAATCGCAACAACTGCGGTTTTTTATTATTCATAATATATTAGTATGCATTGTAACAAACACAATATCTTAAGGAAAACGTTAATCTGTAGAGCATAAACACAGACAATTTAGTGCTCATCTTTTGATGCTTGAGACGGCGGTCATATGCGGAATAGTACATTACGTTACTAGGCCGGGAAGTACTGTTTTGCCGGACGAGCATGATAGTTCCCGCGCGAGCGAAAGCGAGTGCGGAATTTTCATGCGAGTACGGTAAAACTTTCCGGCCGAGTAACGCACGATATTTTTCATCATACTACTCAGGAAAAAACTGTACTAAATCATAACGTAGTCCTTGCATAAACCAATATGTTTCTCAATCCTTTAAACCTAACCTATAATAAACAAAATAAACATTTGCTACTGCTGCCAGTGCTGCCAATACATTCCCCTGAAAATGTAACCAATAAACAAGCATTAAACGTCGGTTTGCTGCAAATCAGCTGATTGTTTACTTCCGTTTTTCCGGCCTAGTACGGTAAAACGTTTTTCCCGGGCTAGGACGGCAATGAGTAACTTTCGAGCCAACAAAAAGGAACAGAAAACAGATGTTTCTGAGTAAGTATGATGAAAAGCTCTTTTTTCAGTTACATGAATTCTAATCTTTAACCAAGGCAATTAGGGAAAGAGTTTTTGTATTTTGGGCTCATCGTCCACCTTTCATTTAGAACGAAATTCTTTTTAAATTGACCAAAGCAAGTATTAAGAGAATATTTCGGGCTTTGGCAAATTGTTTTATGACGTAGGAATGCATTTTTCTAACGTCCTGGCGTTAGAGATGACGCTAGTAAGTCAAGGCATTTATATAATATATAGACTGTACTGACAGAGACCGACGCGACGCCGACGGTTCCATAGGCGACTCATGCCCGATGTTGTGAGTGTCAACATTCCACGCTACCGATGTTTGTGTTCTCGCGATTGAAGATTCGTTTAAACATCTTCAGGTCTTCCTCCCAACGCAACCATTATCGCTGCATATACATCTTTCTTTTACTTAAGGGTAATTTTTTCATAAAAATTACGATTCAATTTAATCTGAATTCTAACAAGAAGCTACTGATAAAATCTTTCACAACATTTTATGTGGTCTATTTATGAGTTTAATTCTTTTTGTTAAAATCATGGATCTCATTCTGATAAAAGCCAATTAGTCGTTTTTTTACACAGGGTATCGTATGTAACATGGTCCCTAACAAAACCGTTTACCGAGACCTGGAAGAGTTGCACTAAAGGCCTCCCTCAATTTTACATAATAAAGTTACGAACAGTTCCTTTCTCTCTAATTCTCTAAGTACAGTAGAGCGCCGAATATCCGAACTAATTGGGGACAAGGGGTGTTCGGATAACTGAATATTCGGATAATCGAACGTGAAAAGACAAAATTTAAAAATTGTATATGTAATGTAATTCTTACTAGTAAAAAGGCTAAAAAATGATCAAACAAAAATTATTCATGTAATTTTGTTATGAAATCGATCAGAATACATGGGTATAAATTTTTAAAGAACAATATATCATACATATATACAGTACACTGTATACTTTTTATTTAGAGAAAAAGTCCAAAATATGTTTTTGCTTTAGCCCTGACACCTTTTTTGGCGCGCAAATTTGAATTGCTTGAGAATCATGTTCAAAATATGAATTATTACGGCGTTCGGTTAACCGACGGTTCGGATAACCGACGTTCGGATAATCGGCGCTCTACTGTAATCTACACAAATTTATTGTTTGATTCTAAAGTATTTAGCACATTAACCCATATGAATAAGTAATGACTAATTATTAAGTAAGAACAGAAATATACCTATAATTCAGTAAAGAGTGAACTACATCCGCCTCAATAAAAAGGGTGTTTCATAAAAAAACAAGTAGTTTATCTAATTTAACAAAGGTTTAATTCTTTGTTCGAAATTCATTACTGATGATGGTTATGTTATATTATTTATATTTTGTTTTAAATAGTGATGGTAAATGTCCGCAAAAATCAAAATCAAGGTTTAATGTTGATAATGATGTCGTGTAGGATATAGAATAATATGATTTATCTAACGGGAATTACTTTCTTACATGCCCTGTATTTTCAGTGATTTTTCCATAACTCTAAACATGTCAATAACCGATTATTTATTAAGTATTTTTAACTAAACAACAATATATACCTACGTGTATATACAATTTTAAATAAAATTGTCTTTTCAATAAAAAGCGACTATTTAAAAAAAAACCCTTCATACAGGGTGTTTTTAACACAACCCAAAACTTTATTTTATCAGTGAAGGATTATTACCTCCCAAGATCCCCGAATTTGACCCCACTATATTATTTTCTTTGGGGATACATAAAAAGTAAGGCCTACGAAAACAATTCACAGGATATTCAGCACCTTAAAACAAACATAACAAATTTAATGCAAGAAATTGAAAAAGGTATCTTGCAACACGTGTTCGGGAATTTGATGGAGAGAGCACAACTTTATACAAATGCCAATGGCGGATTGTTTGAATACATAATGTAAACTATGTGATCAAACTTAAATAATAGGTCGTACAAAATGTAAAGATTAACAGAACAATACTCATTTCATATTTATATGTCCTGTATTCAGTCTTAAAAATGGGTTACGTTTAAAAAAAAACGCCCTGTACATTCAAATCAGTTTGTAAGGCAGGGAAACCGTCGAAACAGGCAGAGAAAATTAAGTGTCAAAACAGAATTAGCCGATTTGCCGGGGCGCGGTACGGCTGGGGGGAGGGCGTCCAAATCAAATTTGTAACCACAAAGAGGGCAGCGGGCCCGTGTCTGTTACGGGGGGAGCAATTTCCCGGGTTACACCCCACCATTGACAATGGGACCCACAATAGATTACCGCATTAGGACGGGCTAATAACTGAGTTGGTCGCGGTGCCTAGTGATCCTTCGAAACAAGTTCTGTCCTTTCTACAAGCAAGACAACGTGTTCCATCTTTTATCACTAGTAGTAGGTTATTTTTGCTCGGAATTGAATAAAATGCTGTAATGGTTTTATAAATTATTTATTTTAAATTGTATAAGTATCTTCTGTGGTTTAAAACCGCGTTTACACTGCACACATTGTTTTATAAACTTGTGTTGTACAACCAATTATACTAATTGGTTTAAACATGTTTAAGAAAACAATGAAAATTATTAGACAAGTTTTAAAACAAGCGTGTTTTAAAACCGAAAAATCGTGTTTTACAACAGCTTGCAGGTTTCCCGAGCCGTGTCGGAAAGATCAAAGTAAAGTTTTGTTTTATAAACTTTTGTTGTACAACTTGTTTTAAAACACAAGATTGAGTTTTAAAAACAAAAGTTGTATTAAACATGTTTTACAAACAAAAGTTTATAAAATAAGTTGTATAGTATAAACGCGGCTTAAGGCTTATACCTTGCGTTTTAAATCCCTGGACCTGTTTCTGAAGTCATTATTTTATTCATTTATTTGTTCAATTCAATTCAATTCAAAACTTTTTATTCTCAAAAAAATACAAACAAGAAATACGTGTCTCATGTGCACACGCACGTGCGAGACAAAACAAATTATTCAACTGTTAATATACAAGAGTATCATGTGGCTGAACAGATAGAAGAGGACTGTAAACAAAGTATTGCAGGTTGTAAGATATATAACAAAAAAGTAACAAGTTAACAATAAATAAATAAATAGTTTGTATATCGCAATATTTTCTTACGTTATTTCTCTTTTTCGGCTTCAATAATTTATGCTATTGCGTTTACAATTCACGTCGCAGTTTGTCAGAAGTTTATGTCTTGATCTTGTTAAAACGTGTTTAACTTTTGCCTGCGTAAACATGGGCTGGTTTTTACATCAAACTCTATCCTTCAAATAAAAAGTGTAGTGTTCTACAACATTGTATTGAGCTATTTTAGAAGATTTTAAAATGGGATGCTAACACACTGTCGACAAAGATATTTTAGCAGATTTTAAAATTGGGTTTAGCTAATACACCGTCGACTAAAGGCAATTTCAGGATATGTCGACATACTTATATAAAAATTTTGCAATTTCTCCGCTTGTTGTCTTATGATCCTAGTTTGAAATTTAGATTTGCTTAAAGGATGTAAAACTTCGAATAGTTTTATATCTTTAGATTTTCTAAATGTAGTCAGCGGCTTTGATGGTGATACATATCGAGATTTTGAAAACTTAAATGGCCACGGATATCGGTAAAATTACAGTTACGCTAAATTACTTCAAATGTTAAGCTCTAGCAATTTAATTTTCATTTCATTTATTTATTTAATTCAAATACAATATTCGATCGCAAAGCAGTTGTCAATATTAATCTCTCTAGCTTAAAAGCTAATTGAGAGATCAGCTAATCACATAAGTCATAACAAGAGCTTTGATAAAAATATATTTGCAACAAATTAATTATGAAAACTAATATAACGAAAATATATATGCAAGGAGGGAAGTTTTAGTTCTCTATGTGACAATTTACATCACTGAGAGGAAGAATGACTTAAACGTCAAGTGGAAACGACAATTAACCTGATAGAAAAAGTGAAAGTTGTTTGACTTGGTTATAACTGCATTTTTGCAGACTCAAATCTGATTTTAAATCATGATTATATTTATAATAAAACAAATTCCTTTGATTTCCAGTACTAAGTCCATTACCTTTAACAATAATACGCCTCTTATGTGGTTTTTGTGATTTGTGTTTATATTTAGGAGCTGTGGGCCTAATATTGTATATGCATATTTGTCTAGCCTAGGTCAGTGTTTCACTTTGTGTCTAACATATGAATTATGTGTTATTTCTGTTGTCTATTAATTTATGTGTTAATTTTTTATTAAGTGTTCAGTGTATTCAGTTAATCTATTAAGTATAGGATTACTAATTACTTTGTATCGAAGGTAAGTGAAAGCTAGTCAGCTTGTATTATTTAATTAAGACCCTTTTCGCGTGCTTCATTCATACCGCAACATAAGCACGAGCAATAAGACTACAGAAGGCCACCGATCAGTTCGGAAACCCCCTGTAAATGCAGTAGGCTCTGCTAGCGAGAAGGTGCCTGACTTGTTAGTGCGGGAGGCTATCAACAGCCAACAGCCGACCTCCCGTATTATTTGATAAGGACGCGGAGTGCGGAGGTGTCAGTGTCGACCTTTGTGCCGGGGGCCCGGGGCCCGGGGGGCCCATACATCAAGGGGACAAAGCCCCGCCGCAGGGGGCCTCGGAATGTCTTGTAGCAGCGTGATGTCTTGCTTCCTCGAACCTCGAACCCCGCGCCGGGCCGGGCCCCTAGCGTTCTCGAGTTGGCAACCCTGTCGAGGTTTCCAAACTCAGTCCCCCGTATGCTTCTGTCTGGCTCAGTTGTGGATATAGGTATCTCACCCCACAGAAAACAATGCATTGGTGAAGTCAACAAAACCACATTTGTTGAGCGATTTTTACCAATTTGTTTGCTGATACAACAAATGGTTTTATCGCAATTACCGAAACTATTTTGTTGGATTTACTAATATTACTTTGTTAAAAACACATTTGCTATAAATACCAATGTGCATTGTATTTATAACAAACACATTGGTATTGCCAGCAAAATGTTCAATACATTTGCTATTTTAACACTAATTTTGTTTGCTATAATCAACAATGTTATGTTATTCCTACAAATCGCATTTGCTATCCCAGCCGATGTGTTCCAACCAAATAAATGACATTGGTATAAACAAAAAAAAAAACATTTGCAGGTTGTACATTTGCAAATCCTTTTTGCCCGGTTTACCAATGTTTTTGTTGTTCTAACAAATCAATTTTTTTCTGTGGACGTCTAACGGCACACATTTAATTTTTTCCGGTCGCTGATTTCCTATGCCATTAATTTATTTCATTTTAACGTTTGCGGTACAGCGTTTTAACTTTGCACGCTGTCTATCTAGATGTCGTAAATAACTCTGTAACTATTTTATTTTTGTTTTTATTTTTGTAGTGTTTACAAGTATTAGTTTATGTCAACCAATCAGACGGTCTTTGACCATTGTTTTATGTGCTATCTGCATAAAGTTTTTTATTTGTAAACATGTATGTTGTTTTGAAATAAATGCACTTTTTGATTTGATTTGATTTGATTTGAACTCTGTAATTCATATTCGCATTTCTTAATACGTAAATCGTAAATAAATATGGTATGGTTACGATTTTCTTTTAAAATTAAGTTTTTTCTCGAGACTCCGGTTGGTCTGTGATAGCGATATACCCAGGAGGCTGTAGAACGATGAATCGTTTTGCCGAACCGAAACAAACATGTTCGTTGTTCATGTTCGTTTGCCGATGAATCGTTTTGTGAATCGGTGAACCAAGCTGAAACATTCTGTCCGGCGAGACGTCATCATCAGTTTCACATAGTCTATAACCGTGACAATGCTTTCTATTGAAGAATTTTTGTGTAACTGTGCTTCTTTGTTAGGTTAATTTTCAAAGAAACCGATGTAAAACATGAAATAAGCACTGAAGTAAAATTGAAATTGCTCATAACGCAAAACTAGGCTTAAACTGCAGGCAGTGCACACTCACTGTTGATGCAATGCGAGAGAGTGTCTTGAAATGGAATTAAAAGCACGTGAGCAAGCGAAAGAATAACAGCAAATTTAATCAACACTATTTTGACTAGGAATCAATTTGCATTAAAAAATATGATATTGTTTTACTGTTGAAACCTATATTGTTTTTAAGTTAACCACCCTTTGGCTGCCATATCACCCAGCAGTATAGCATCTGTACCAGTATAGTGCTATACTTTGCTGTAGTTAACCACCCTTTGGCTGCCATATCACCCATCAGTATAGCATCTGTACCAGTATAGTGCTATACTTTGCTGTAGTTGACCACCCTTTGGCTGCCGTATCACCCATCGGTATAGCATCTGTACCAGTATAGTGCTATACTTTGCTGTAGTTGACCGCCCTTTGGCTGCCATATCACCCATCAGTATAGCATCTGTACCAGTATAGTGCTATACTTTGCTGTAGTTGACCGCCCTTTGGCTGCCATATCACCCATCAGTATAGCATCTGTACCAGTATAGTGCTATACTTTGCTGTAGTTGACCGCCCTTTGGCTGCCGTATCACCCATCAGTATAGCATCTGTACCAGTATAGTGCTATACTTTGCTGTAGTTGACCGCCCTTTGGCTGCCGTATCACCCATCAGTATAGCATCTGTACCAGTATAGTGCTATACTTTGCTGTAGTTGACCGCCCTTTGGCTGCCATATCACCCATCAGTATAGCATCTGTACCAGTATAGTGCTATACTTTGCTGTAGTTGACCGCCCTTTGGCTGCCATATCACCCATCAGTATAGCATCTGTACCAGTATAGTGCTATACTTTGCTGTAGTTGACCGCCCTTTGGCTGCCATATCACCCATCAGTATAGCATCTGTACCAGTATAGTGCTATACTTTGCTGTAGTTGACCGCCCTTTGGCTGCCATATCACCCATCAGTATAGCATCTGTACCAGTATAGTGCTATACTTTGCTGTAGTTGACCGCCCTTTGGCTGCCATATCACCCATCAGTATAGCATCTGTACCAGTATAGTGCTATACTTTGCTGTAGTTGACCGCCCTTTGGCTGCCATATCACCCATCAGTATAGCATCTGTACCAGTATAGTGCTATACTTTGCTGTAGTTGACCGCCCTTTGGCTGCCATATCACCCATCAGTATAGCATCTGTACCAGTATAGTGCTATACTTTGCTGTAGTTGACCGCCCTTTGGCTGCCATATCACCCATCAGTATAGCATCTGTACCAGTATAGTGCTATACTTTGCTGTAGTTGACCGCCCTTTGGCTGCCATATCACCCATCAGTATAGCATCTGTACCAGTATAGTGCTATACTTTGCTGTAGTTGACCGCCCTTTGGCTGCCATATCACCCATCAGTATAGCATCTGTACCAGTATAGTGCTATACTTTGCTGTAGTTGACCGCCCTTTGGCTGCCATATCACCCATCAGTATAGCATCTGTACCAGTATAGTGCTATACTTTGCTGTAGTTGACCGCCCTTTGGCTGCCATAACACCCATCAGTATAGCATCTGTACCAGTATAGTGCTATACTTTGCTGTAGTTGACCGCCCTTTGGCTGCCATATCACCCATCAGTATAGCATCTGTACCAGTATAGTGCTATACTTTGCTGTAGTTGACCACCCTTTGGCTGCCATATCACCCATCAGTATAGCATCTGTACCAGTATAGTGCTATACTTTGCTGTAGTTGACCACCCTTTGGCTGCCATATCACCCATCAGTACAGCATCTGTATCAGTATAGAGCTATATTATAAATAAATAAAAATGCCTTTATTTTAGAGCGTTTCTCAGTTTACATTGTTTGCAGAACAACAGAAGTCAATAACGATTAATATGTACACCAAAACAACAAAAATATTGAGCTGTAGTTGGCCGCCCTTTGGCTGCCATATCACCCATCAGTATAGCATCTGTACCAGTATAGTGCTATACTTTGCTGTAGTTGGCCGCCCTTTGGCTGCCATATCACCCATCAGTATAGCATCTGTACCAGTATAGTGCTATACTTTGCTGTAGTTGGCCGCCCTTTGGCTGCCATATCACCCATCAGTATAGCATCTGTACCAGTATAGTGCTATACTTTGCTGTAGTTGACCACCCTTTGGCTGCCATATCACCCATCAGTATAGCATCTGTACCAGTATAGTGCTATACTTTGCTGTAGTTGACCGCCCTTTGGCTGCCATATCACCCATCAGTATAGCATCTGTACCAGTATAGTGCTATACTTTGCTGTAGTTGACCACCCTTTGGCTGCCATATCACCTATCAGTATAGCATCTGTACCAGTATAGTGCTATACTTTGCTGTAGTTGACCACCCTTTGGCTGCCATATCACCCATCAGTATAGCATCTGTATCAGTATAGAGCTACATTATAAATAAATAAAAATGCCTTTATTTTAGAGCGTTTCTCAGTTTTCATTGTTTGCAGAACAACAGAAGTCAATAATGATTAATATGTACACCAAAACAACAAAATATTGAGCTGTAGTTGACCGCCCTTTGGCTGCCATATCACCCAGCAGTATAGCATCTGTATCAGTATAGAGCTCCATTATAAATAAATAAAAATGCCTTTATTTTAGAGCGTTTCTCAGTTTACATTGTTTGCAGAACAACAGAAGTCAATAATGATTAATATGTACACCAAAACAAAAAAAAATATTGAGCTGTAGTTGACCACCCTTTGGCTGCCATATCACCCAGCAGTATAGCATCTATATCAGTATAGTGTTGTAGTTGACCACCCTTTGGCTGCTGGCTCTAAACGTTCTAATACTTGTCTCAAACCTCAACTTAGTTACGTTTTTTTCAGTAGTTGATCCTACATGTTTGACTGTACAGTTAGTAATTCATTTATCAACTATAACTATAGCATTAATAAAAATGTTCTAAAACAGTTTTTAACATTTCATATTTCATAAGTATCATTTCATATATAAGTACCTTTTTTATATGTAACTTTTTATTGGCTTCATTGCATTACTAAAATATAAAGAAAGAACGTTAATTTACTCAACGAATGCCTCTCGGACCTCGGATTTTGTCGTTAACCCCCCCCCCCCCCCACCCCCCTTCCCACCAACCTCCCATTCTACCGCCAGGCCTATCAGGCCCCCAATTACCATTCCCGAACTGTAAAATAGTTGAGGTCGTAAAATTTGTAAAATCAACTGGTTCCAGACGGGTCCCCATCGCACTTTCCCGGACGCGAAAGGCGCGTCAAATTCTATTGGGAGATTAAGATAATAAAAAACGTCGACTCTGCTCTGACCCCTGGTGGGATCCTAACTAGGGGCTCGTCCTCCCACGTTCCACGGCGCGAGGAGGCCTGGAAACCCAGAACTATCTGGGTCCGCCTCGTATCAGACTGACGAAAATAAACGGTATCAGGAAACTGACACATTTTTCTCCCTTAAGAGGGTTCCCTACCTACACCAAAACATGCCTAAAACACGCTCCGCGCGGTGTGATTTAGCGCCTACAGTTTTCAAAATAAAATTTAATTTAAAATAGCATTTCAAAGATAAAGAGTTGTAAAATGTTAATTGTTAACCCAAAATCGCTCTTGTTAACGTATTCTGAAGATACATTCTGTTGAAGTTGACCAACTTTAACGCCATGGATCTTTTTAATGAGTGAGCATAAACGATTTTGGAGAAGCAATAAACACTCTGCAACTCGTTATCTTTACAATGCTAGATCCGAATAAATTTTATTTTAAGAATTGGAGACGCTAAATGACACCTCGTTTACCCCTGCACCGGCTTGCGCGGCGTAAAGTGCACAAATTTAACATGGGCTCTTATGGAGCCGCAGTTCCAAAAGTCGCCGCTAGTGTCGCAGAAAAACGAAAACTGCCGTTGGTAGAGAACCCTCTTAAAGTAATTTAAAACAAAAAACTTATATAATAAAATAAAACATAACAAATTAATTATCTTACAAATACATGCCAAATTTTATAAAAATCGGTTAGCAATTAACGGAGAAATCGGTTTTTGAATTTTGCCATGAGAAAACATTGTACAACGTACTGCGTTTACCGCGAAACGAAATATCATTTATCTCCGTAACTAGTTGACGTTGACTCGTGAATCAAAATACTGGATTTTTTAACTATTCCAGCCAAATTTAATGGTTGCAAGTATATTTTCTTTAGATGTTACATATTTTGTGAAATTTGAAAAATATGAATTTTTTAATACTTAAACTCCCATAACTTCTGAACCTGAATTTTTAGAGACATGCGGGTGGTGTCATTTTGTTTATAATTTTAAGGACGAAAAACTGAAATTTTTATCAAAATCGTTAGAGCCGTTTTTGAGAAATTTGGATTTTTGTCATTTTTTATGGAGTGAATAATCTTAAAAAACAAAAATTATAAAATATAAAGAACGCCTGGATATATCATGGTTTTATACCTACATACCAAAGTTCATGAAAATCGGACCACTGGTGTCGTCTCGAGCTTTGTTTACACACACACACACTCACACACACACACACACACACGTACGGTCAGACACCACTCCGAAAACCACTTTTTTAGATTCAGGGAACACTAAAACAAATAAATATATCCACTGAAAACTCAAATTCGAAAATTTTGACGAAAACAATACTTTCTTCTTATACTATGTATAGGGGGAGAAAGCAAAAATCGCTAACCCCTTAACCGATATTCCGCCTTAAGGGTGTCAGCCCTAGTGAGAAAATCATTAGAAAATAACTAAAAAATATCACTAGGTAATTGGGCCAACTAGACATCATTAGACATCACTATACTTCATTCAATGAGAGTGTAAAGTAAAGCCCCACCTCGTGCACCAGCTGAAATTTAATGTTGGCAGGCTGTGTCACATGAGTACCTGTTGTTATCGCTACAGAACTCCAAGGAGCTCAAACATAAACTGGAGCTGGAACTGGATATCTGTTAACAAATCCAATTATGATTATCTTTGTTAGCAGTGAACTTAAAATGCTCGTGAGCTTCACAAAAAGTCAATAAATAGTTCATAAGACAAATAAATGTATTGATCCGTGCTTTGTTTACTGTTAATATCATCCGGTTTGTACTTTTCATTTAAAATCACTAAGTGGAATGGCTGTGAATCATCCCTGTGAACATATGGACTGTCTCTTCCCTGATTGGTTCTTTTCCATACAAATGTTAATGAAGGGGAGGGGCTTTACTTACTCACTCACTGAATAAACTATAGGTTCAAAATATCATTAAGTAACGAAGTGATGTATAAGATGTCTAGTTAGCCCAAACACTTAGTGATACCACTACAGGTCATTAGGTAAGGGAGATATTAGTGATAAGTGATAGTCACGTTTATTAGAGTACAGTACACCTCGGATTATCCGGATTAATGTGGCGGAACACCGATCCGGATAACGAAAAATCCGGATAATCCGAAGTCATTACAATATTGCCTAAATAGCGATCATCCGGATAATCCGAAGTCATTACAATATCGCCTAAATAGCGATCACGTTCCTTAGCCCCTGCTAAATTGATGCTGCAAACGAAGTATCAAGACTGTACAACATGTTATTCTTTCAAGCTTGTTCAGCATAAGTACCATTTTTCTAACTGTGCTCGATTCGTCCTATCACCGTACTTGTCCCAACACCCAGTTCCTTAGCTAATGTTTACTTAATTCTCCTGCGTCAAGTCTTTTGACAGCATTTAGTTTCTGTTTTAAATTTAAATCATTTTTTTCCTTTTACAACCACCCATTTTGAAATTCAATATCAGTTCATATAAAGAGTTCACAACTGTAAAAACTTAAAGTGACAGCAATAAACTAGCTAGCAAAATTACCGTAGGCTAAGCTTATCTTGATTATGCTAGCGCCCCAAGTAGCAAACCAAAAGACTACGTTCACGGAAATGCAGTAGTGAACTTCTGCTGTAGTTCACGGAATGCTGTAGTTTTGCAACTCCTTTAATTATTGTGATTCCAAATGCGTACAGCAATGTATTACATTTGCAATTTACTTTTAGAAGGCTCATTTCACTCGTGAACTCGCTAAAATCACTTTTTGTCGTGATTTAAATTTTTTTAATTTCTCGGAAGGACCGGTCCGGATAATCCGGGATCCGGATAATGTGGGGACCGGATAATCCGAGGTGTACTGTAGTCCTAGACTAGCTTGTCTCCATTGTGCTTCACATGAAAATCGTGCTTCTTTCTCGGTATCCTCCTCGTTGATTATTCACCCTTCCCATGTAGTACATATCCACCCTTTATTTCCTTTTTCAACTAGACATCAGCCCTTTAATGGCTCAGCCCTCATGGATGCTCACTAGTCGCTACCCTCCACCCTCCAGACAACCCAGCCCTCATCTCTCATGTGACTCGGACTTCCTGCGTGTAGGGTCGAGGGCGGCGGAAACCAAAAACACGTTTCATGTCGCACTCCCCGCCCGGCTCGGCTTTACAGCCAATTAGAATCCCAGACCATTAGCTCGACCCGGTCCGAATCAACAACTTTCGTCAACTCCGAATGTCTTCATTTGGTCCCGGCCTCTCGGCCGGGCTTCCTCCTTATCTCCTTACCGACTTCTCTTTATCTGGAAGAAACTAATCGAATTATTGAGTCCGCCTATTCCACTAATGGGCCCACTCGAGAGCTGGCCCGGATAGCCGAGAAGATTCTTAGAATTACCGCTTTATTTCGTTCCAATTTGGATGTGTGTACAACAGTTTTTTGTAAAATAGTATAAGAATAAGAATAAGAATGGTTTATTTTCTCCTTAAATATATACAGATTATTTACACCCACATTTTGCACATTTTTTTGAAATAAATATAATGCCAATAATGTACAAGAAAGTCTTCAAAATAAAAAACAAATAATAATGTCAACAAATGTCTATACATTTCCGGCAGACTGACTTGAGATAAAAAAACACTGTAACAGATAATACACATGAACTACTTAAACTATTATAGAATTAAAATAAAACATATAGATTAAAAAAACTGTACATTCTTCAGTGCATTATACTGGGAGAAAATATAGGGCCTCCAAGGCTTAGCCTGATTGGAGGTTCCTTTCAATTCAATTTACAAAAACAAACAGCGATCAGATAAAAATTATATATAAAAAATATATAAATCGGTCTCTTATGCTTTAGTGCCAATATTTATCTTAGCAGAAATTGGTAATTTGTACATGGAAATTCTGCCAAAACTAAAAATAACAAACCTATATCTACCTTAAAATTAAAAACAATAGTTCTCTACAATTAATAAAAGATAGAAGGAATGACAAACACAGAAGGAAAGAGAAAGAGAGAAGGACAAGAAACATCTCTGTGTTTGCCGAGAAGTAGGTTAACAGAAGAAAGAATTAGTACAAAATGAAAAAAAGAAAAGAAATTTAGTCCGGCCAGGCAACGAATGCACAAAAAAAGCCATAGAGGGAATTGCATGGAACACAATTTTTGACTTTGCAGCTTTGTTTGGACTAGTTAGGAGGTGAACTTATCAAAGTCCCCGTCCATAGTCCTTGAGTGGGGGGAGGGAGGGGGGTCTGAAGGTCCCATTTTTAGGGTTTTCCTAAATATGTTTAAAACTATGAACTTTTAGTACTCCAAATTAAATTTGAAAGTTTAAGAAAATTAAATTTTCTGTAATGAAAGTGCGTAGTATGTCTATTTTGGTACAATCATTAACAAGATAAGCACTAATTAAAAATATATATAAACAATTATTCCTTTCATAGGAAATACATATAAATTTGCTTGTAATATGAAAGCCCAATAAGGCCACGCTTTTTCACCTACAGGAAAATGAACAGTACAATTTTCATGAAATAGGGACAAAATTCCCAGTAATTTGACACGTCAGTCATAAAAATTGGTCCAAAGTAAAGGTCTTGGTAAGCTCATAAAAAAGTTATTTTTCAAGGAATTATCACAAATACGTCGTTACTAGAACGTTTTTGTGAGCTCACCCACACCTTCATTTCAGACAAATTTTTATAACTGAAGTGTCAAATTACTGGAAGTTTTCTCAATATTTCCTTAATGTTGTTAATTTTCCTTTAGGTGAAAAAGCGCTGCCCCATTATGGATGTATGTTACACACAAATTTACATGTTATCTTAAGGAAGGGATATTCGTTTAAATATTAATAATATTAGTGCTTACCTTGTAAATGTTGGACCAAAAAAGACTTATTACATACTTACAGGAAATTTAATTTTCTTAAATTTTCCAATTTAATAGGGGATATCAAAAGTTGATCGTTTTCAAGATAATTAAGGAAAACCAAAAAATGATATCTTCAGACCCCCCTTCCTCCCCCCGCTCGAGGGCTACGGACGGGGACTCTTGATAACTAGTCCAAACAAAGCTGCAAAGTCAAAAATTGAGTTCCAAAACTTTCCCTCTATACGTTTTCGTCGCCTGGACTAATTTTATAGAGTATTTTTTCGTAAGGTATGCTTTTGGTGTAACAAATGTATATATTATTATACTGGATATGTCGTACTGTAAACTTTAACATTAGTAAGCTCCATCCGGTGGATTGTTCAGAGGTGGTAAAGAACTCAACCGGTTACATGACACATTCGATACTTATTTCTAATAGATATATTTCTTTATAGAATCAATTCTCACATTTTACAACTGTTTACCTTTCTTTCGCTCCTCTGTTTGTACGAGCCGATCCATCGGGCCGCAATCTGTCAGATTTCACCCGCCCGAGGCGAGAGGGTCGGGCATAAATCGCCGGAAATCGAGGCGAAGCGTCAGAGGTGGGAAAAGCGGCGGGCCAAAACAAGTTAAAGACCATTTGTAAAAGTTTTACAGGGAGAAGAAGAAACAATTGGCAAGCCTACATATGACTCAATATTTTTTATAAATTTTTCTTAGGAGAATTGGGGTTGGTACTGACACATTAGCACATCTTTTCACTTCAGAAGATTTTTTTAAAGGAGTTATTTAACTAATAAATTTATCCAACGTGGATATAGCTTGGTTTGAAACAAAAATTTCCAAGATTTCAGTGGATATAAATCGATTTGTAAAAACATTTAGGATATAACCTGATTTTAATTCAAAACAATTTAGGTTATGTTGCCTAATTTAATGTTTTTAGTTCTATGTCTCTTCTAGAACCTCTATTGCCTTTTTCAACACTAACAAGACCATGTGAATTTGAGGTTATCTCAAAATTTTGAAAAACAGATATAACTTGTTATGGAAAATAGCTCTTCATATAACCTAAATATCTCTTTAGATAGTAAATTTAAATATCTATTTGATTATTTCTCCTTAATTTATATGTGTTTGTCTTAAAGAGTAAATTTTATTCATTCTACATGTTTTTCAACAATATGTAGTGCATGAACTCAGTGAAATGGTGGACTGGCATGTTAAAAAATTAATATATGTATAATAATGCTGCAATGTAATTGGGCGTGTGCCTGTATTGTAGTATTTGCAATTAAATAAATAAATAAATAAACTCTCATATTTTACAACTGTTTACCTTTCTTCTGCTCCTCTGTTTGTACGAACCGATCCATCGGGCCGCAATCTGTCAGATTTCACCCGCCCAAGGCGATAGCGCGAGAGGGCCGGGCATAAATCGCCGGAAATCGAGGCGAAGCGTCAGAGGTGGGAAAAGCGGCGGTCCAAAACAAGTTAAAGACCATTTGTAAAAGTTTTACAGGGAGAAGAAGAAACAACTGGCAAGCCTACATATGACTGAATATTTTTTATAAATTTTTCTTAGGAGAATTGGGGTTGGTACTGACACATTAGCACATCTTTTCACTTCAGAATATTTTTTAAAGGAGTTATTTAACTAATAACTATGATACAACGAGGATATAGCTTGGTTTGAAACGAAAATTTCCAAGATTTCAGTGGATATAAATCGATTTGTAAAAACATTTAAGATATAACGTGGATTGAATTCAAAACAATTTAGGTTATGTCGCCTAATTTAATGTTTTTAGTTCTATGTCTCTTCTAGAACCTCTGTTACCTTCTTCAACACTAACAAGACCATGTGAATTCGAGGTTATCCCAAAATCTTGAAAAACAGATACAACTTGTTATGGAAAATAGCTCTTCATATACCCTAAATATCTCTTTAGAGAGTAAATTTAAATATATATTTGATTGTTTCTCCTTAATTTATATGTGTTTGTCTTAAAGAGTAAATTGTATTAATTCTACATGTTTTTCAACAATATGTAGTGCATGAGGACTCAGTGAAATGGTGGACTGGCATGTTAAAAAATTAATATATGTATAATAATGCTGCAATGTAATTGGGCGTGTGCCTGTATTGTAGTATTTGCAATTAAATAAATAAATAAATAAATTCTCACATTTTACAACTGTTTACCTTTCTTTCGCTCCTCTGTTTGTACTAACCGATCCATCGGGCCGCAATCTGTCAGATTTCACCCGCCCGAGGCGATAGCGCGAGAGGGCCGGGCATAAATCGCCGGAAATCGAGGCGAAGCGTCAGAGGTGGGAAAAGCGGGGGCGATGGAGCCATCAGCGTTCCTAGAACCATCATTAATCCGGTTAGGGGGGGGGGGGCGGGGCCCGGCACCAAAAAACTCGAAAACACAAAGGACAGCCCGAGGGCGCCTGATCAGCCCTTAATAATGTCTCAATCCCGGGATCGGGGGATCCGGGTACAAGCCGGATCATCGTAATTGCTCGGGCCCCAATCAGAATCGATCCGAATGGTAAAATGCGACATTTGGCCGCCGCGGTCGACGAATGCTGAGGATAATTTTATGAGTTCATCAAAGGATTTGGTTTGCCACGAGTCCTCCGGAATTCAGCGACTAGATTATTTAAAGGGTTTTTTTAACGCAACCCATTTTTAAGATTGAATAATGCACTTATAGATAAGACATTAGTATTGTTATGTTGATCTTTACATTTTCTACAACCTATTTTTTAAGTTTGATCACATTTAGTTTACATTACGTGTTCAAACAATCCGCCTTTGGCTGTTTGTATAAAGTTGTGGTCTCTCCGTTAAATTCCCGAACACGTGTTGCAAGGCACCTCTTTGAATTTCTTGCTTTACATTTGTTATGTTTGTTTTGAGGTGCTGAATATCATATGAATTATTTTCGTAGGTCTTACTTTTTATGTATCCCCAAAGAAAATAATATAATGGGGTCAAATCCGGGATCTTTGGGGCAATTAATCCTTCACTAATAAAATAAAGTTTTGGGATGCGTTAAAAAAACACCCTGTATTTACTTAACGGGATCCCCTTACAGATATGATCATCGATGCATGAGAGTACAACAAATTGGAAAAGTGACTATAATGAGGCTCACTGTTATTACGCGAATAATGGCATAACGATTAAGGATTACGTGCTGGAAGATTGAATGAAGGAGACAGCAGAATGTTAAAAGGACGTAGTATTACTAGTTGCATAAACAAGTAAAACGCGAAAAAGGAAAGAAAAAAACGAAGTAAAACGAGTACTCATGAAATACGCTGCCATAAGGGACCAAATTTTAATTTCAGGACCAAAATAGTCCATTTTAGAGCCAGGAACTCAAATTGTCGGCTCTATGCCCCCTTAAATTGGGTATATGGGATTCCGAATCATTCCCCCAACCAACTAGCCAAACAGAACGTAGATAAAAATATGTCTCCCAAATTTAAATCAAATCAGATGATAATTGCGGCGCTAGAGTTCAAACTCCCCTTATGAAAACGTACTGCGTTCAGTAAATTCACTTTTTCATTCCAAAATCGGTTAATTTGTGTGCTGAAATATCACTACCGGATTTAAAGAATATTGGATGATTTAATTGTGGCCGCTAGAATGCGAAATCCCCTTAAGGCAACGTCCTGCGTTTGGTAAATTCACAATTTCGTTACTAAATCGGTTTTGCTTTGTATCACAGCTTTGGGGAGTAATTCATATTTTTGTATTTTTATTTTCTTTAATAAAAATACAGTAGAGCGCCGACTATCCGAACTAATTGGGGACAAGGGGTGTTCGGATAACTGAATATTCGGATAATCGAACATGAAAAGACAACATTTCAAAATAATATATGTAACGTAATTCTTAGTAGTAAAAAGGCTAAAAAATGATCAAACAAAAATTATTCACGTAATTTTATTATGAAATATCAGAATACATGGATATCCCGGTGCGACGAGAGTTTCGGTTGGCGCGCGAATTTGAATTGCTTGAGAATCATGTTCAAAATATGAATTATTACGGCGTTCGGTTAACCGACCGTTCGGATGACTGACGTTCGGAAAATCGGCGCTCTACTGTACATTATAAACTATATACAGATCCACAGATTTTTAATTCAACCTTGAAATTCCTGCGAGTATTCTTAAACTGTACATAAACTAGGCAAACTACCGAGATTCCGAATGCTGCAGTTAAAAGAGTACTAGAACGGAATAGCTGTCATTAACACTAATGCCACTGTACCAGTAATGTGAGGTGTTCTCTCAACAACGAATAAACACTTTTATATCTCAGAATACAAACAAGGAAATGGAGTTTTTACGACTCGGCTAGGCAGCTAGTTTTGCTATAAAACGGTCTAGGTAATTATGACAGTGGCGGAACCGCCATAACAGTAAAGCGCGAGATAACATTCAGCGATAAGGAGTGAGTCGTGTGAACAACTTAAATAGTCCTTAGACTGTAACTCGTGTATCTCAGGTCGTAATGTTAGAAAATATTCGCTTATCTCATTTCTTTTGTAGGTTTTTGATTCTGGCCTCAGTTTTTTTAGCGAGTTTCCCTTATAGGGAAGAAGCTGTTACCGTAGTACTCATGGTAAGACCTGAGCCCGAGGCCATGATAACTTTTCGTTTTGGGGCCACCAGAAGCAAAGAACACCATTCGTTCGAATATAAATATATATGTCTCTTAACACGATAGCGCCCGTAAATATAGTCCGATCTTAATGACATTTGGCATGGACGTGTAAAGTAGTAATTATTCGGACGAGTTCGTAAACCAGCCCGATCAGACTATCAGAAGGGGGGTAAAGGGGGATAAACCCCTCCAAAAATGGGATTTTTTTTACGTAGAAAAACAAAATTAATCCAATTTTCTTAGCACCAATGAATGCAGCTAAAAATTTTTATCATTGCTCTATGTCTATTGGTTACCAATATATTGAAAATGGTAAACACGGTACGTTATCTCAAGGTTAGCCTTATGGGAAATACGTAGTCTAAAATTCTACATCTCGCTTATTTCTCGACATAAATCAATAAAATATTGGTACATGGCTTCTTCTACTTCAGATCTACTCTAGGTAATTATGACAGTGGCAGAACCGCCATAACAGTAAAGCGCGAGGTAACATTCAGCGATAAGGAGTGAGTCGTGTGAACAACTTAAATAGTCCTTAGACTGTAACTCGTGTATCTCAGGTCGTAATGTTAGAAAATATTCGCTTATCTCATCTCTTCTGTAGGTTTTTGATCACTGCCTCATTTTTTTAGCGATTTTTCCCTATAGGAAAGGAGCTGTTACCGTAGTACTCATGGTAAGACCTAAACCCAAGACCATGATAACTTTCCGTTTTGGGGCCACCAGAAGCAAAAAACACCATTCGTTCGAATTTAAATATATATATCTCTTTAAGCGAAAGCGCCCGTAAATATGGTCCGATCTTAATGACATTTGGCATGGACGTGTAAAGTAGTAATTATTCGGACGAGTTCGTAAACCAGCTCGATCAGACTACCGGAAGGAGAGTAAAGGGGGATAAACCCCTCAAAAAATGGGTTTTTTAGTTTTTTACGTAGAAAAATAAAATCAATCCAATTTTCTTAGCACTATTGAATGCAGCTCAATGTTTTATCACTGCTCGATGTCCATTGGTTACCAATATATTGAAAATGGTAAACACAGTACGTTATCTCAAGATTAGCCTTATGGGAAATACGAAAAATTCTACATCTCGCTTATTTCTCAACATATAGGCTATTAATAAAACTTGCTGTATGGCTTCTTCTAGTACAGATCTGCTATATATTGAATTAAAACCACCCAGTTTTAACATACCTGTTGCAGCAAACCTGCATACTCATTCCCCATTTTATTGTGATGGAGCTTACACAAACATGTCAAATCTCGCTATGTTGGACTGAAGTAAGCTCTCTCGCATTTGAAATTCGCTGAGTGTGCAGGTCTGCTGCAACGGGGGTATTTTTATCTCGCGGTAGTCAACTTGAAAACGCGATTTGAAATAACCTGGGTTTCATTAGACGTAAAACGTTTTGATTCTGTAGAGGTCAGTAAGAGGAGGCAAACACTTCCGATGTTTAGTCTAATTTCTTTGTTTTCGTTCTTGTTTATCCATGAAAACGTCAAGACCCACTTGAGAATGGCGGATGAGTGCGGCGGACCTTGCGCTTGCAGGCCTTCAGACGATCGGTTAACATTTATCATGGTTGTTATAAACTAGTTAAGTATGAGACCTGATTCAAATTCAAATTCAAATTATTTATTTCAATATTTTACATAATCATGGCCTCGCCAAGTTTAGCAAAACTTGTCGACGAGATCCTTTTGTAGATTTGAAAAAAGTATGCATTAAAAAACAGTTTTTTTATTCCTTTTGTTATATGCACAGAAATTAAATTACTACTTATTCTCTAAAAAAACTCTATGGCGGTTAGGGCTGGCACCAACAGTAAGACATGATTTATGCAGCTGAATAGACCATAAGAAACAATAAAAATACTATCAAACACTACAACAACAGCTAGAACTCTTAAACATTACAACATACGCATAACAATAAACGAAAGAAAAAAATCACTAATTGTTTAAATGTTTGGCATTCTGAAAATATTGGGAACGTACAACGATTAAAAATTGGTTTTGAGCCTTTCATATTATAAATGCTTATGTATTAGTAATTACATGATATTCCAACAATACTTCTCAATTTAGAAAAAAACAGGATTACAAATGATTTATGATAAATGTAAATGAAAAACGTCTTATAATCCTTAACAAAAATCACAATTGAACTGTATTTACAACAAAACTGTAAACATACAGGCAACTCAAAATATGCGGAAACTGCGATCGATTTCGACAAGAGCATCAGGCCCAATGAACTATTCTGACGGGAAATGGTGATGGCTCAGAATGTTGCATAACAGACCAATGAAATTCATTGTAATCCACTACAAGACAACTGTGTCCATTTCAGCGACCATATATTATTTTCTTAGTTTTGAGAAACCAGCGATCACATAGTACAAATAGACGGTGGTTGCCTATCTTACTTGCATTACAGCAAATGAAGTCTGGCCCGCCATATTGTCTAGGTACAGAAACATAAAACGGCGTTTAAAACCGCATAATCTGACAGTGCTCATGTTTCAAATAACTCTTAGTTTATACCATCTAGCATTGAGGTTCAAGATTAAATTTTGTATGTGAAGAGTCCTTTAGTTTTGAACAGTAATAGTATTAATCATATTTTCCAAATTTTTTTTCTATTTTAAAAAATTAAAAAATCACAAGTTTTTTAGAACGGTCAGAAGTCTTTTTGGAATGAACGGTTTAGTGATTTAGGCAGCAGAGGTTTTAACTACAAAATTTTAAAGATGTATTTTACTTCAGATTAGTCACCATGTTGTGTTCTACGAAACAGATACACCACAGTCATATAAAGCATGAAACAAAAATTTGTTCCTTATGCATTCATAAATCAACACAAAGTTTAGACAAGTCTTCAAATAGTTTTCATTGGGGGAAATCCATTTAACGTTTAAATGCCCACCGGTGAAACTGTATAGGAAGATAACAACATTATCTACAGAACAAAAAAGTCCATTTAAATAGTTACTGATAAAGTTTGAATGAGATTCCTGGTTTATCTAGTTTTTTTCTTATATTTTTTGCTCAAGGCCGACTCGATGAATACAGTTATTATCTTATCGGTTACGGTGGGGTGTGGTATTGAATTACAAAGGTGGTTTGATTGACTACTCATATTGGCTTAGTGAAACCCTTATTATTTGATTCCTTTCAGCAGAAACCCCTCCAATTCAAAAGATGAAATTTCAAGAAATTTTTAATATTTTTTGTGTATCATGTATTGTAGGGTGTAGTAAAGTGACGGTCCATAACTCATGCAGGATCATACTGATTTACAAAATTATAATTAAGGAAATTAATTGGTTATTCCAAGCCAAAAGATTGCAAAACAACATTCGATTATTTTTAAAAATCTCTATCCAAATTTCATTTTCCATTTTAGATTACTTCGTCTCAAATGGAATCCATCAACAATGATTCCACATCCAAGGCTGTAGCAAATAGTTCCATATTGCTTTATTCATAACTTTAAAACTTTACATTTAAAAAATAGTCGGGTCCTACTTTTATATTTGTTTGGTCAGGTAAAATAAAAAACTGAAAATTGTTGCTAAAGGGTTGAATTTATTTAATCATATTTTTTGAAAAAAAATAGCTGCCGTAGTTTGGTCGATAACTTAGTTACTGTGGGAGAGTTTATCCGTGCGGCGCCTGCATAAAACAAAGTCAATCCTAAACTGCTGTTTTCTAAAATATAGTCGACTTCAAAATACAAATGTGGTATCAAATTAAAGGTCAGAAACTCACAATTAATTACTATGGTACCACAATTATAAATGGTTTAAAAGCAGTTTACACATCATAGGAACGTTACAGGTACATTCCGTGGCGGCTTCTCTAAAAAAATGTCAGGACAAGCTTCTAGGTTATCAGTGTTTACGATGTGCAAACTGCCTGTAAACCATTTATATTTGGTACAACAGTAATTCTGAGATTCAGACCTTTATTTTGATACCATATTTGTATTTTTTTCGTAGTTGTTTTTTTGCATGCACAGGGACCAAAATTTATGGGGAAGCAAATTTAGGCTTCAAGTCGCGCCTCGTGTGCTCCGTCTATTGTACTATGTGGTCGCTGTTCTATTTAGACAAATTATCTCTCCCCTTTATGTCTATTGCAACCTTAGAGCTTTTAAGGGGATACACCTCCCTCTATAGGCTGTTTTTTTCAAAATTTTTTACATTTTTCAAAAACGACATTTTTTTGTTCCAAATTTAGTTCTGAACATGTATTCAAAGTTTCATTTGATTTGGAAAATTGTTTCATGTATTTTTGCAATAAAATTGAAAACGTTGCGCTCAGCGATTTTAAGTGATCTTAGTGTGTGTGGAGTGTAGTGAAATCTTTAAACGGCGTTTTCTCAAAACTATGTTTTTCATTGACTGCATTTACGTAAGTTTTAATAACTTTGTAACTACTGATTATTTTATTATGAAATTTTAACCAGATGTTCTTGATAGTATTTAGAAGATTTGTGTGTATAGAGAACAATGTGCAATTATTTTTTCTTATAAATTTCATCGTTTTACATTGAAAATCTGTTTTTTTTCTTAACATTTTTCATCACATTGTAAAAAAGGTTACTAACAATGCATTTTTTGTGTAATCATATTTTCAATACACAGAAATGTTCATTGTTATTTGGGGAAGTAAAATATATTTACTTTTTTACATTATGTTGATAAAAAAATTTATTCAAAATAGAAAATATTAAAAAATATTCTTAAAATTTTCAAAATTACTCCAAAGTCACCCAAAATATATTTAGATAACATATTGTTATATAAATCCTCTAATTTGGTCAAGTATAAACAGAATAAACAAAAAAAGCCACTAAAAATAAAAAAGTCTTAGAAGGAGGCGTATCCCCTTTAGTCGGTCGATCTATCGTAAGAAACACCCCTTTAACTAACCCAGACAGACGTTTTCAAGTAATTGGGTCCCTTTGCATGTAAAGAGCGGCACCCTCAAAAACAAAATTTGACGAGGAATGACGAACGAGTCTACAATTACGCTCACGCTAGGGTGTCAAAACAACACCGCGGCCAACGGAATTAAAGGGTATTTTTGGAATACTTAATTTATGTTGTTATTATAATAATTAATAATTCTTGTTATAATTAAGAGTCGTGATATACCTCGATTATCCCATACTCTTATATGAGCAATGTTATCGTCCGTTCTTGTATGCTTGCTTGCTTGCACAACGATCTCAAAAACGGCTCCGAGGATTTCCTTCAAAGTCTGGAAATAAGTAATTTATGACTTAAAAACGTGTTCTATGACTTAATAACTCGGCCAAAGAAAATCTAATAACTTAATAAAACTAATTTTAAAGTTGTAAAATTTTAACATTGGCCTTACGAGTTGCCGTAATAGCAACGAAGTAAACAAGGAAAGTGTAATCAAATTAATTAATCATAACAGCTGTTTGCAAACTACAGCCATCTAGGATTATTACAGCGTATGGCATAAATATTGCATAGAGTAATAAAAAGAGTTTTATTTATAAATTTTATGACGCTGAAATATTTTATAGTAATTAGATGAACTGATAAACATACAAAACAAGCAAGGCTCGGTCTACCAGGTACTTAAGTTGACAAGAGTAATCTGTCTTCCATGGTAAAGGTAACAACAACCCGTCTTCCTTAATATTGGTTAACACCTGGAGTAAATACAACTGTCTTCCACGACTTTGCAGCACACAGAGTAAAAGACAATAAACACTTGTAGTCATAGTTTTTAAAGCAGTTAAAATAAGATCAATAGATACACAATCAGCCGTTTTAAATTCATGCATTACAGATAACAGAACAATATTACAGGAAATAAAAACAAAATATTTTCCAGCAATGACCACAGTTACGGAACTAGATTTAATTTCAACTGGATTTTTTTGTCCAGACTACAACACTGCTGAAAAGTTTTGTTCGTTGCCCACGCATTATACAGAAACATCCCACACGATATTTTAGAGGTGGAGGGGGGCAGCCTGTCCTGTACAAGCGGAGGGTGAGTGAGTGGTTGCTCCGCCTCGGCGCTGATAACGTGGAGGCACTGATACGCTCAAATTATGCCCATTGATAAAATTCTAAGACCACGACCAGTTGATTACATATCATACAATTTTTATACCAGTTTTAGTTTAAAATTTTTAATAATAACTTCTTTAAAATTATTTTGATTAACATTTATTGTTTAAGATTTGCTTGTCTCTTTTAACCGAGGTTCACAGGAACTGTTGTTTTATTTTTTAGATTAATCGCGTATGCTAAGTAAGGTGAATGTTGGTTTTAAGAGTGAAGTTTTTATTTTTAATTTAAGGCACAGAATGATTTTTGTGTTTTTGTTCCCGCAGAAGATGAACTGATCAGACCTGCCCCCACCCATAGATGGACAGTCTATGTGGAGGGTGATTCTATTTACGTAATTAAGTATTCTGCTGTTAACAATATTTACTTTTTTTGGAATAAAACTTTTTTGAATTTGAATTTGAATATTTTACCTATCGAAGGTTTAGAACTGGTCAATTTCCAAATTTTAAATCTGGATTCCTTTGTATATAAATCTGGTGAAAGATTAATTAAATCTAACTTCAGACCGATTTCTCTTTTAACACTATTCTCGAAGATATTAGAGAAGTGTGCGAAAATCCAATTGATAAATTACTTGATTAAGAATTTTGTATCAAAGTATTACAAATAAGCATAGTTACAAATGTTCAGTGTTGCTAAATTAAATATTTTTATTTTCATCTACAATAATATAAAGAACAGGTGGTTTTGTATGTATGAGTAGAATGTATTAGCTGTTTTTGCGGGTGGATGGAAGTTGCATAGTTGTATGTTTAGATGTGGCAAGTGAATGCGTAAAATACCGAGCTGACTGGGATGAAATTTCACACATAGGTAGATTTTCAACCTGGGGAAACATATAGGCCTATTCACTTACTTGAAATTCCCTCCTGCTAAGCCCTATGAACGTCTCCAGTATCAATATCTGTTTATAAGGATGTTAATATTCAAACATGTAAATGTAAACAGCTGTGGTCACTAATTTGACAGGTCTGAGAGCAGTGGCAAGATTAGCTGCCTCAAGGTATTGATCGTGAGCAAAGTCACGGGCAACTGCTAGTAGTAAATAAAATCAATAAATATTAAAACCTCTCTGAATATATAAAAGAAAAATTAAAACGATAGTATATAAAGACCAAATTATCGTAACTCTTATAAATATTGATAAATATGTTTTACGAACAACTACTAGTTTATATAATGGTTGTAGAGTGGCAGGTGTCTACCAGTTAACCTAGACAACAAAGTAGACAAAAGGGAACCAAACCAATAGAAAATTATAGCCTTAAAACAGATCGTGCTAGAAATTATTTGAAAAAAGTAATTGTAAATGCATTAGCCTGAAATCACTGATAAAATAACTGACAGTATCAATAAAATCCAATATGTGCAAACTAAGAAGGTGTTAGTGACAGATATAAAATAAGATATGAAAAATCAAATAAATACTGCAGTATAAAATAAAACAAATAAATAGCTAGCAATATATGTATAATTCCCATTATGTAAAAGTAAATGTTACATCTGAAAAAAATTAATGCTGTAACGTATTAAAACGAGGTTAGTGTTAGTTTACATTTTAAATACAGGCATAACAGATTTAATATAATCTATCATAAAATAAATCATCCAAATAATTAGTGATGTATAACTCCTCCGATGTGCTATATTAGTTGATTTACCTGAAAAAACATTTCAAGCCAAACATTTAAAAGATTAAAACATCTTGATATAAAAATTAATACTTACAAATCAAGAAATGAAGTGTAGTTTCGTGGATGTGCGTGGAGTGGAGCTTGTGCTGAGCTGTGATGCCAGGGCGAAACTGATAACTTGCACCAAAGACCAATCAGTATTTATACCATCTCTGTCCGAAGCTTTTACTGCTAGTTGGTGTTCACCCCTCTCTGTCCAACCAATAAGATCAAATGGAAAAGTCCCTTCACTTATTGACCTCCTTTTACTTTAAAAGTAGCGGCTAAGCCAATGGTGATGCTCCTTTCACTATATCTCTATCCTTGTCTCCCACACATGAGCTGGTGGCTTCAAGGCAATACACCATTCACCCTCACCCAGCCTTTATAAGCGCCTACCAAAGTCCATGAGAGCAGAAGTTTACCAGCTTGACTACGAGCAGCACACATCGGAACATGTTTCCATGTGCTGTGTGTCGAGAGGCATATTTCTTCACCACCGACGCCCGTGATAGACATCAGTCAATATGTTTGGCTCTTACGAACTTCTACACACCGACAGCGTCCACCACCACCACCACTAGCATCAGCAGCGGCAGCAGCATCATCGGCGACGGCGGCAGTAGCAGAAGCAGCGGTAGCAGAGATACCACTATCCATGACACCGGTGACAGTTGCAGCGTCGATGCCAGCAGCAGCAGCAGCAGCAGCAGCAGACTTTTGACAAGTACTCGAGCTCTTCAAGATCATGTCGTCCCTCCTGCACACATCAGAGGCCGTAATATTGGAGGCAGCATCGTGAACCAGGGTAGCACTCCATCTTCGTCATCAGCGTCCTCTAACAATAAAGGAGCGAAAATGACTAAAACCCACACTCGTGCTCGGAAAAGAAAAGCAGAAACCGATGTATCACCACTCTTGTTGGAAAAGCTACGGAAACTCCAGAGATCATCGCAACGTGTGACCGCTTCAACGGATCCTTCACAGCCGCCGCTGCCGCCACCACCGCCAACGTCGTCGTCGTCGTCGTCCTCGTCGTCGCAGCAGCCAACATCAAACCTGTCTCCAGCAGTATCGATGTCTGCGCCACCTTCTGAATCGGAAGAACCTTCAGAGGCTGATGATCATCCAACTTTAGAAGTTACTTTGAAAAAATCTTTGGTGGATGCCAGAGATTATATAATTAAAGCAAGAGATGGCAGATTTTTCGACTTGGCACCATTTATCGATTCGTCTATACAGATGGTCAAGCAAATTTTAATAAGTGAACTGGAAATCAGTAGTTCACTAAAATACAACCTCGTACTCGAGGCGTTCTATGAACACCCAGAAGAAAACCTGCACGACACACGCAACTTCAAGACACGCTCCAGGATGGTGTTCGCAGAGACAGATGACTTGGACGACCTACTGCGCAGTGACGGTGAAAAGCTACTAAAAGAAGAGGAGGCTTCTGATGGAGAGAGGAGCGGCTGGATCTTCCTGAACGTCAAGTGCCTAACCTTACGTGTAAGTAGATTTACTTACAAAGAACCAAGAGGTTCAAGTTATCTTCCACTCCCAAAAAAAATCGCTAAACGCAGAAGCTGTGTTAATGTCAATAATTCAGACGATCGATGTTTTGTATATTCGATTTTAACCAAACATATTCCAGGCGTAAACTATGCTAGTAAACTTGATGAAAATTCCTTTGATGAAAACTTAATTAATCTATACAATTGGGATGGGCTTACCTTCCCTGTAACTGTCAACCAGATCAAACTGTTTGAAAGAAACAACCCTAATGTAAGTGTAAACATATTTGAAGTCAACAATGAAAACAAAGTAATTCCTGTACGCATTGTTGATGAACAAACCGATCACACCGATCTGCTACTCCTTCATGGAGATGAAGAAAACGAGAGCCACTATGTATTTATACAAGATTTCAACCGCTTAATACAAAAGCAAATAACTAAATCGACACATAAACTTGTAGTTTGTAAAAGGTGTTCACATTCGAACGAATATCGTAAATGTAAGCCTAATCCTACTGAATGGCTTCGCGAGCATACGCGAATGTGTGGAAAATATCCACCAAATGAAATAAAACTTCCCTCTCCTGGAAATAATACACTACAATTTACCCAGTATGAAACATCAATTAAAGCGCCCTTCTTCATTGCAGCTGACTTTGAGAGTACTCTACAACCAGTAGGTAACGAAGATGATGAAACTGCTGTATACCAGACTCACACAGCTAATAGCTATTGTTTTCTCATTTCATCTACTTATAGCTCACAACTCCTTCAAGAATACGACATCCCGTCGACTCCTGTCCTTTACCGTGGACCAAACGCGGGTGCGAAATTTCTATTACAACTTAAAGACTACGCAAGTAGAATCGAAAGATTATTAAGTCGTAATGAACCCATAACCATAAGTGAAGAAGAGCAACAGCGCCATGAAAACGCGATGGCTTGCGAGTTATGCAACCGCGCATTTAATGAGTTAAATCCTGACACAAAAAAAGTCATGGACCACTGTCATATCACGTCCAAGTTTAGGTATTCTCTATGCTCACGATGCAATCTAAGAGCGAAAACACCAAACTTTATACCAATCTATCTGCATACAGAACAGAACTTCCTCCGATTTCTGCTTTTTCAAACAAGTTAAATGAAAGTGAAATTGACACTTCTGATTATGACCATGCGAAAAAGGTTTGGACATGTTTGAACATGAAGAATCTAGGTGAGTACCATAATTTTTACTTGTCTCTGGACGTATGCCTTTTGACAGACATATTAACGTCATTCAGGTCCTTGTGTTTAGAACATTATAAAATAGATTTTTGCTACTTTTGGACCGCACCGAGCCTGAGTTGGCAGGCAATGCTCAAATATACGAAAATTACTCTTGAGCTCCTTACAGATTACAACATGTTTTTATTAATCGAAAACTCTATACGTGGAGGTATTGTTCAAAGTAATTTGCGCTATGCGAAAAGCAACTCGCCATTGCTTGAACGTCCTGAAGACTATAATCCTGAAGAGCCGACAAGCTATTTGATGTATTTCGATGCAGTGAATTTATATGGATATTCGCTATCCTCATATCTTCCAACAGGGAACTTTACATTTGTTGAAAATCCAGAAAATGTTGACTGGACAAATCTTCCGCTTGACTCGCCTTTCGGGTATATACTACAGGTTGACGTCGAAGTACCACAATCTGTTCATGACAAATTAAATGACTTGCCGCCGTTGCCTGAAAAAGCGATTCCACCGAATGGGAAAGTGGAAAAGCTCTTGAGCACTCTGACAAAAAAAGAAAAGTATGTTGCACACTATGGTATATTGCAACAAGCCCAGAAACTGGGTCTTGTTATTACGAAAATTCATCAAGTAATAAAGTTCTCTCAGTCACCTTGGATGAGCAAGTATATCAACTACAATTCTAAATTGAGATCCCAAGCGTCGACAGCATTTTCAAGAAACTTCTTCAAACTACTAAACAACAGTGTATTTGGAAAGAGCCTTCAAAACAACAGGCGACACATGGATGTACGTATAGTGAATTCGAGAGAGGAATTTGCTAAATATGCTAGGCAATCACGTTTTCAAGATCGTGTAATTATTAAAGAAGGAGAAGGTGAAAGCGGTGGTGTAGTGTTAGTGTTTTTACGGAAACAGACCCTTGTCCTCGACCGACGAATCTATATTGGGAGTGTAACCCTTGATCATTCAAAATTTCACATCTACAACTTCTTTTATAAAACAATTACTTCTTGTTTCAAGACACCAGGTAGTCGTGTGTACCTGGTGTACATCGATACCGACGGACTGGTTCTCTTAATTGAAACGGAAGAGGACCTCTATAAGATTTTAAAGTCAATTGCGAAGGAACATTTGGATCTTTCAAACTACCCTGAAGGACATGCGCTCAGAGACGACCAGAACAAACAAGTTGCTGGTAAGTTTAAGGATGAATGCTCTGGAAGACAACTGTTCGAGCATATAGGACTTCGAAGTAAAATGTACTGTCAAAGGTACAGTTCAACACCTGTCAACAATGACACAAGAAGAAATGAAACGAAAAAGGCTAAAGGAATAAAAAAAGCATTCATCGACAAGCATCTACGATTTGAACACTATCGTGACGCGTTATTCAACAATGCGGAGTACAAAGCAAAATTCAATTTAATACGATGCAAAAAGTTCAAGCTGACTTCAGTAAGTGTTGAAAAGAAATCTTTGACGTTTAATGATGATAAACGGTACGTTTTAGATGATGGAATACATACTTTGGCGCATGGAAATTTTAGGATCCAAGAACTCGAGCATCGGAAGCAAAGTGGCTCGCTGTCCCAACAGGAAATCGCGGATCTTCCTTAAAAAAGGGGGGTTCCTAAGATGAATGAAAATTATGACACTATATGAAAAATCAATAATAACATTTTGTAAATATATAGATATTGTAGATGATTTAGAATCAATTGACTTTATACATATAATATCTTTACTTCCAGTGCCTGTTCAAAGAGATGTTAGAAAATCTTTAAAAACGTTATGGTTCTATGAAACCACTCCACCTGAAGACGTTAAATCATTTGAATATAGAGATATTATATTAGAACATTTAGATAGAAAACAGTTTATTATGTTGATAAACCACCCTTCATATATAGCGCCTGAGTTTATACCTTATGAAATGTCTTATTGCCACATTAGCTGTAACTATTACGAGTTTACTATTGGGTTACAAAACCCGTTTTTACTTTGTCAAACCTGTTTTGAAGTAACTTGTGGCTCGAAAAAATATGAATACGATTATGATTTTAACAAACATTGGTCAAAGCTGAACTGGAAGTTTGTCAATGTTGTAAAACATTTTGAAATTGATGTTAATCACATTGTTGATATGGTTTTCAAACATGAACAAAACTGGTGTGATCGATGTGTTTTTACTCCTTTATTTCGATATTTTGACTATGCAACATGTAAACAATTGACAAATGATCATGACTCAGATAACAGCAGTGATAGTGATGAATCAATGCTCACGTATGAAAACAAAACCGAGCTTTATGGTCCTTTTTAATTTTTAACATGTATAAAGAAAATATAAATGTTTTATATCATTGTAATATTGAACTGATGCTTATATTTTTCACCATTCTAAATAAAGTTTGATTTTTGAAAATAATAATAATAATAATAATAATAATAATATTAATAATAATAATGATATTTAGCAGATCTATAAACATAATGTTCTTGTGTGTGCTGATTGTAGTTAAGCTGGTAAACTCTCATTGTTATTTTTATTTGTTTTTTTTTTCGTACTCATAAATGTTTTAAAATAAGTAAAACGGTTCCAAAGTAGTTACATGTTAATTTTTCTTTGTGATTTTCATAAATTTCATTTATATACTTATTTGTATATGATTGCTGTAATTTATTGAAATTCACATTCACTGTTTGTTTATCAATGTATCAATAATCTATACTTACACATCCTTTCCTTTGTAAAAGTATGTTATAGTATTTTCTTATTGCAAAGTTGTAAAGAATATAAATAATATTTTGTTAAAAAAAGATTATATTATGCTCACATCTTAAATTTACTGGTTGAATTCAAGATTGTTGTATTTTTGTACTTAATATGATGTTTTATATGTAGTATCTTGCATATTATGAATAAATGGAGCTTTGTGCATTTGTTTGTAATTGTCTTCTTTTACATGTAATAAAACAATTCATATTACTAACTCAATCATAAAGAGTTTTAATTTTTTCCCACTATTCTACTATTCATTAAGATAGACAGAGGTAAAAAAGTACACATGTGCAAATAATCAGTGTTAAATATAAATTTTATTACCTTTCAAACACATTATACATTTTATCTTTACCATCTTGCTACATATTTTAAGTTGTCCAATACAGAGTCAACAATATTAGGTACACAAAACCTTCGAACCTCTGCGTCTATCCATGGTAACATGGATGTTCGTAGTGGGGTTTGCACGTACCAATGGTCTTGAGTTTCCATCGAGAGTCTACTTGAATTGACTTCTTGCAGAAAACGCGGTAGATCATGCTTGATGTGACGTATAAGTTGTTTATCCAATGTCATTGCTATCATATCACTAGTAGTGTTTGATGAGAGCAAAGCCACAACTTTATAGTGTTTAGAAAAAAATCTACTATACCTTGAAATCAGATATTGCACAGCGGGACTTATTTCAAATAGAATATTAAAGTAGCTTTCGATAGAAGGAAACAGACGCTTGAAAGAGTTCCATCCAACATTTTGCAATAACACTTTATTAGTCTGTCTCACAATGTCCGACTCATCACTTGGTTTTGATAGTATAATAGAGTTTATGTCATGATTAACTGGTTTTTGCTTCAAATAATAGTTACAAATTGCAATCATACCATTGGGTCTTGGTTCAATAAGAATGTTATGCAAATAAAATGGTTTGAAAAACACTTTATCAGAAAAGAACCGATTAACTGCTTGTAAAACAGAAGCACTTTGTAAACTCAAAAGGTCTTCGAAAGTTAGTTCAACAGTGGTCAGATTGTTCACTAAATAGATAGATGGTTTAAAATCCTTAAGCGAGTCAAGACCAACAACTGCATCACCTTGAGTTGCAACTTTGTAGATTTGACGAAGAAGTAAGCGAGGCTCCCAAGTGTTAGCCACTTGCTTATGATGTCCATCCGTTTTAACTGATGACGAAGTTTGATGTGTCTGATGTGATTGCTGCTGCTGCTGCTGCTGCTTCGGGTGCGATGATGGTGGTAGTGTTGGTTGAGGTGGTAGAGCAGGTGGTGATAATGGAGACGTTTCTGGTGACGAAGGCGGTGGAGGTGGCGGCGGCGGCGGCGGCGGCGGCGGCGGTGGTGGTGGTCGTGGGGGTTGAGGTAGCAGAGGTTGTGGCTGTTGTTTCAATGAAGACGTGGTATTTATCTTACTCGCATATTTCCGTTTCTGAGAATGTGTGGCTTTCATATATTCAGAAGTTGAATCCATCAATTGAGCTTTATTAGATAAAGGTTTCATCTGAGGGTATTCAGGTCGATAAATATCATCATCATCATCTTCTTCTTCTTTTTGCCTTACTTCTTCTTCTTCTGCCCTTCCTTCATTCGGATGCATAGGATTCACTTCATACGTATAATAATTTACCTCAGGCTTGGTGATAGAAGAGGAATCCTTCCTGCTATCCGGGGCTTCTTGAAGTGTTTCACCAGTCAATGTAGCAAGCAGTTGATCTAAATCCATTGTGTTCACATCCGGATAGATGAGAGGCGATGGTGCTGGAGATGGTGGTCTAGTTCGTCTGCGCTTCACTCGCGATAGATCTTTACGCGGAGCTGCAACCGACCGTTTAACTGAAGTAGTGTTCATGGTGCAACTGAATCGTGATTCAAAAGTCTTGGTATATATACATATTACCGCCAGAACCGGTTAAGAGTCCTTGACTCTTCTACACATTTTTTGTTTGTTTTTAGTAAAAGTAATTCTGGTTATTGAACCGACTTGCCGACATCTTTTCGTAATTTTATACTTCAATGCATCAAACCGGTTTTGCTTTTGTACTCTTTTTCTTTTAAAGAAACCTTAATTGTTGTGGTAAAACCGGTGTTACTGGCAATCAGGTCTCAACGTGCAAGCGTTGGAAAAATCCGGATCTCATCGTTCATTGCCCTTTTCTTGTTCCATCGCGTCGGGTTTTACTTTGTATTCTTTTGGGTGTGGTCGCCGTGGACAGACAGGTTTCAACTTGAATGCTTTTTAATGTGGACCGGCGGGACGTTTGAGAATTCCAAGATTCTCTTCTCCTTTACCATCGTGTTCTGGTTTTATTGTCCTGTCGTTTTCATCCCAGACAAACTTTTCTCCCCTCCAGTTTAAAAGTTTAAATCTAAGGAAAACATGAGAAAAATGTCTATATTCGCGTCCATCGTTGTAATATGCAAATCCACTCAACATTGTTGGGTCGGCTATCAAGATAGGTTTTTCTTTACTATTGAGGACGAAATCAAATTCCTTAGCTCCACACTTGAAGATCTTCTTCTGATGGTCATAAATCAACGATTGCTCTATAATGCTTACGTCTGATGGGTCGATTCCCGGGGCGCAATCAGCGATTCTTTTGTTCTTTGCACTATAACAACAACCTTCAGGCCCTTGTTTTAACACAGTAACTGATTCTTTTAGATTTTTATTTTCCTCTTTCACACTTTGTATTTCACTTTCATATCCAGTCAGTTGCCCCTTTAAGCTTTCAACATTTTTCTTTAACGCATCGATAGTATTTTTATAAGTTGTACTCGTAGTACTTTCGAAACTATCAATTTTACCTTTTGCTTGGTCAATTTTCGTATTGAGAGTGTCAATGCTGTTTCGATAGTCTTTACTCACGGTATTTCGAATGTCACTAATCTTCTCTGTCAAATCCTTTTTGTCATTCTGATAGCTAGTCAGCAACTCATTTAAGCTTTCGACATCTTTTTTCAACGCATCAATAGTATTTTGATAATCTGTACTCACAGTATTTTTAAAACCAACAAACTGTTCACTTATCGTGTCGACCTTGGTTTTAAGAGTCTCAATACTGTTTTGATAGTCTTTACCTATAGTGCTTTGAAAACCATTAATCTCTTCTCTTACGGTTACGATTTCCATCATTAGTGTATTAAACGTGTTTAAGCTAACATCCTCAGGACCATCACCTGTCGTCCTAAACCTTTTGTTATCTCCACCATCTTCACCGTCCACTACTTCTTCATCTTGTGCCTTATGTTTCCCCAGAAACAAAGAGTGGCCGAATTTGTCTATAATATGTCGTCTTATCATATTCACGGTGTTGAGCTTTCAACAGGTCACAGTGAAATGAGGTTGAATCAAACTCAAACTCGTATTTAAATCCACTGGTTGAATCGTGATGGGAAACCCAGCCACTTGACAAACACTCGATTACCTTTGCGTTTTAGTATTTTTTCTACTAGATATGTATCGGGATACTTGGTCAGTTGAAGTTCAGGGCCGTAGAAAGCGCCTTTGATCGCGTTTCCTTCTTCGTCTCGGAGGTAATAAACAGGCGGCGCAGTTTTACGTACTCGAGAGATTGTAAATATTTCCGTGGACCACGAAGGAGTAAATCCTTTAGCAAATATAGTCTTATACTTTGAAATACGAACTTTATCATTAACTGAAAATTTAGGTTTTCGATTCGCATCAGTTTCATTCAATTTCTGTACTAACTCATTTTCATTAGCTTTGGTCACGTCCTTAGGTCTCATGCCGGTGGACCGATGAATTTTCGAGTTATATCTAGCCATTAGCTTTGGCAGTAAATCGACCCACTTGTAATTTCCTTGAACACTGAACTCTTTGTACATCCAGTTCTTGATAGTTCTGTTCAACCTCTCTACAACCGATGCCTTCAAATGTGTATACGAACTGTAGTGATTTATATTGTATTCTTCCATTAACTTCTTAAAGTGCTTGTTATAAAAATCCGTCCCTAAGTCACTTTGTATATTACGAGGCACACGTTTGCTTTTCTGAAACACTTGTCGCATAGCAGATGCTACTGTCTCTCCTTTTTTGTTAGCCAACGGTATAGCCCATGCAAACTTTGATAATACATCAATTATCATGAGGATAAATTTTTTATTGCCATTGACTCTAGCATATGGGATCATTTCTATCAAATCTACCTGCCAATGGTCGTCAAAGCCACGAACAAAAACCTTACGTCTAGCAAAGTTCTTTCTTGCCGGTTTATGAAGTTCATTAACTATTCCTTGCTTATCGAGATCTCTGGGGTTTGTTCCCATCATACTACGATCTTGTTGTAACGTAAAAGTCTAATAATATATTCAATTTCGTCGTTATGACCTGTATGCCCTGCTTCTTTTGATAATATCAAAATTTTCAAACGTTTAACAAGTAGATTAACGTTTTTCTCGTAATACTTTGAGTTACCAAGAGTTATTCCGCTTCCTGAAGTGCTATGTCCAAGAACGTCTTCGACAGCTTCTTGTGATGAACTGGTCGTAGAGGTAGTAGCAGTAGTGGTAGTCGTACCAGGTGGAAATAGCACAGAAATGACGTTTATATACTTTTTTCCCCTATTACTGTTTATGGCCTTCTCAGATGAATACATTTGTCGATAAGCATTTGTCTCTTCTAAAATCTCTTTGTATGTGGCCAAGTCCTTAGCTGTTATCGTATCCTTTTCAGGGACCTTCATAAACAATAACTCTAAAAGCCCAGGGGTGACATCGTATTTGCGATCTTTTATCATAAATCTCCGTTTACTAAACATTATTTTTGAATCACCAATCATGTAGCTCCCCCGTCCATCAATTCTAATGCCGTATGTGCTGTCCATTTTATCTTTCATCGAAGGTATAGAGAGTTTATTTAAATAATTGTCAACCAAACTACTATCTACGGTTTGTGTTGATATATTAATTGATTTGTTAAGTTCTTCGTCTCTCTTTTCATCCATTTCACTAGATTCGTACCGTAAAGTGTCCTTTTCTTCCTTTTTCACAATAGGAAACTCAGTTTTAATTGGTTTGTTGACAGTAGATTCCCTTAGACTTTTCACCACCGTATACTGAAGTGGAGTCACTATCGGTTTGGCCTGAGCTTCTAATAAACGTTCCACATAATCCGCATTTTGCTTTAGATCTTTGTATTTTTTTCTAACCGCATCAGTTAACCTCACCAGTTCATTCTTGATCGCTTGTTCCTTTTTCAATAAGTCACTACTAGTAGGTTTCTTAGCCGTTCTAGGAACTAAAAACTTTTTGGTTTTTGCTCTCTTTTTAGATTTCAGCCTCTTAAACGAGCCTTTTACTTCCATCACGTCCCCCTTAGATGTCTGATAGAAGAATAAACATGTTTAGGGACAGAACGAACCTTATATATCCGAAATGAAGGTATCCAGACAGTATCTATAACGCCCTTTACTCAACTCTGAATCCTTACTTATCGTTAAAAACCCATATTTGTGCTTGTTCCAACATGTTTGACACAAGGTTTTGAACGTTGGGAAAGCCATATCAGGATTCACATGATCGTCGAAAATATGCTTGAGGTTTTGATCGTCTTGTCTAAATATCATTATGAGGTTAGCATTATCCCTCAATAAATGTTTAGGGAGTCTTGTATATGTTTGAATTAAATAGAAACTGTCAACACCTCTATGTCTTCCCATGCTAAAGTATGCTCTCATTCTGTCCTGGTGGTCACATGCTACGTCGTCAAAGATCATTATTGAGTCTTTCTTAGCGTCCTCTGGATCTGGCACTTCTTCGCTGTTTGAAAAGGTAAAATAACCCAAGTCAGGAATGTTTTTCATTATTTGTTCTAGCATCCTATACTTGGGCTGTAGTAATGATTTACTGAACACATATATGTTCGCAAACCTCAAACCCTTAGGTTCTGTCAAGAGACTAAACATTAAATTTGTTTTACCGCAGTTTGAGGGACCGCAGATGATTGCACGAATGGTTTCAGGCAAAAGCGGCCCATGTTTTCTAGACTCTTTACTCTTTCCTTCGTCAGCTAGGGCTGTGATCAGCATTTCCAGTGCATCACCTACTGGTAATGTATCTCGTTGCTTTTGGAATTTCATCTTTCCACCACAAGAGTCAAAACTAAACTAGTCTTAAGCTATAAAAGTCAACTAGTATATATCGTGGGCTCAGTATGCGACGGGTCTTCAAAGGACGTGGACTGCTTAATCGCTTAATAGACGGTCTACCTTTTGAACTGCATATCTGGCCAGGCTATCGGTTTTGTGGTCCAGGAACTCGTTTGAAGGAACGTTTAGCAAGGAAAGAAGAGGGAGTCAATTTGTTGGACCAAGCCTGCAGAGAACACGACATCGCTTATAGTAAACACAAGGACTTGAGCTCTCGTCACGTTGCTGATACGGTCTTGGCTAATAAGGCTTGGGATATATTCAAGTCAAAGGGAGTTCCAATTGGTGAAAAATTTGCGTCTTGGGCAGTAGCTACTGCAATGAATGCCAAGACGAAGATCGGTGCTGGTGCTAGTCACAGTGGTGGCGGAGGTGCACGTAAAGGAGGCAGTAGACGGCGTGGTAGGCCAAGGAAGGTAGGACGAGGTTCAAAGACTGGCAAGAGGTCTAAAAAGACAGGCAGAAGATTACTTGCTCGCAAACCAATCACTTTTGGTGACGTTATCCGTCATGCAAAATTGGCAATACGTGGGTCTGGTATCAAGTTTACAGGTGATGGAGCAAGTAGACAACTACTTACAAGGGCGGCTGCCTCCGCTCTGAAGGCGATAAGGACTATTAAAAAAGGGAGAAGAGGTGCTTTTAATCATATAAAAAGAAAGGAGCGTATTTTACCATTACCAAAAACAGGTGGTGTTCTACCTTTACTGCCTATCTTTGCAGGACTGAGTGCATTAGGCAGTCTGGCAGGAGGTGCAGCTGGGATCGCCAAAGCTGTAACGGAGGCAAAGGATGCAAGGAAACGTTTGGGCGAGATGCAGCGTCACAACGAAACCATGGAGGCTATCGCCTTACGTCAAGGCAAAGGATTGTTTTTCAGGCCTTACAAAAAGGGCCTTGGCATTTACATGACTCCTTATCAGAAACCGATAAAAAACTTATAAGCCTCTTGCCCACTAGAGCTTTATACGACGAAGACTTAAGACAGTGGGCAAAGAAGATTAAAATTCCACATTTTAGAGGGGTTTTCATGCGAGATAACCTTCCTAAGAAGCCGTGGAAAAACGAATCTTTAATAGTAAACCTGGACAATAGCAGCGGACTCGGTACGCATTGGACTTGTTTCAAAAAGCGCGGGGACTTTGTACAGTATTTTGACAGCTACGGTGATCTGAAACCTCCGTTGGAACTTCAACAATATTTAAAAGACTGTTATATCTCTTACAATAAGACTGCTTATCAAAACATAAATTCTAACTCTGAAATTTGTGGTCATTTATGTTTGTATTTCTTATCTAATATGTAACTATCAATAAATAACACATACATCCCTTAAATTGTTTGTTTCTTTGATCACTGGCTCAGTCATGTCTCTGACGTTCACGCTAACAGGCAGGAGCTCTTTGCTCTCTGTCGATTATTTTCCACCTATCGAACTTGATGCTCGTGATGTATATGAAATCGGTCTTCTCAGCTTTGAAACTTACAACTCTGTGCCGAACGTTGATGAAACAAACAACAAGTTTTACTTTGATGATAATAAAGAAATCACTATACCAACTGGTACGTATGAAGTGCACGACATTAGAGACTACATTCAAGAACAATTTAAAAAGATTTCAACAACAGCTAAGATGTTCTTCATTCAGCTGGGTACCAACAACAATACGCTAAAGTCAACGTTGAAATCAACTGTAAATGTCGATTTTTCCAAACCAAATTCTATTGGAAAGCTTTTGGGTTTCGGAGATATTATCATTAATCCTGGAACTACTTATCAGTCAGAAAACGTTATCGATATTTTCAAAGTAAATACAATCAGGGTTGAATGTAACATTGCAACTGGCTCTTACGTTAATGGCAAACAAGCCCATACAATTTTTCAGTTTTTTCCTGCGGTGCCACCTGGATATAAGCTTGTGGAAATACCAAATCCTGTCATTTACTTACCACTCACCACACGAGTCATTAGTAATATAACAATTCGGATCGTGGATCAAGACGATAGATTGGTTGATTTCAGAAAAGAGAGAATAACAGTGTGTTTGCACTTGAAGAAGTCGGGTTAACATGGGGTACATTTACTTTTCACCCGTTGGAAACAATAAGGGAAGTACCAAATCTCAAAAGAACAGCAACTATTTAACCGGCACACTTAAGCAGAAGTCAATCAGTGCTTTCCGATCCCCCGTGCGGTTAACACACGCTAACAGGAAGTTTCTACGCTCCCTGGGATTTCAAGTACTTCAATAGTGGGAAATATGGATATCTTGGACGTTTTGAGTAGTGTCCCTTTTGATGACACTATATCGCACATGGAGTTCCACACGCACTTTCCTTATGCATCCACTACACTTGATAACAACGATGAGATAAGGATACCTGTACAACAACAAGATTTGACAGTATTGCCGTCCATGAGTTATCTGTATGTCGAAGGACAACTTTTGCTAACAGATAACACAGTACCTAAGAGAACAAAGCTAACAACAAATGCTTTCGCTTACCTCTTCGATGAAATGAGATACGAATTGAATGGTGTAGAGATTGATCGTATAAGAAACCCCGGTGTTACAACTACACTCAAAGGTTATGCATCTCTAAATGAAACCTTATTGAAAAGCTTAGGGAATTCTGGCTGGCCGTCCTCGACTGATAAATTGTCGTCCACGCTAGAAGAGCATGTGGTAGACTCAAAAGGGAACTTTAGTTTTTGCATCCCTCTAAGCAAACTTTTCGGGTTTGCGGAGGATTACAGGAAAGTAATAATTAACGCAAGACATGAACTGGTTCTTATTCGGTCTGCTGGAGACAAAAATGCATTGTTATGGACATCCAGTGGTGCCGCTGACACTACACCAGAGGAGGTAAAGGTGAAACTTAAAAAACTTTGTTGGAGAGTACCGTACGTTACGTTGAGTGACAAACAAAGGGTCGCTTTACTAAGACATTTGGAAAGAGGCACTAGCATTCCAGTTGAGTATAGAAGCTGGGAACTCTATGAATATCCTTCACTTCCTGCCTCTGACAAACAGAGCTGGTCAGTAAAGACCGCTTCACAACTAGAGAAACCTAGACATGTTATTGTGGCGTTTCAAGAAGACAGGAAGAACAATTCCAAAAAGTCAGCTGCTTGTTTCGATCACTGTAAAATTTCCAATTTGAAACTGCATCTGAATTCCGCAAACTACCCATATGATGATTTGAAGCTTGACATCGACAATAACCACTATGCCATTCTATATGACATGTTCACCAGGTTCCAGGAATCTTATTACAATGTCCCTTCACAACCTCTACTCGACGTCAAGACTTTCATAAAAACAGCTCCGTTAATAGTGATCGATTGTTCTAAACAAAACGAATCGCTAAGGTCAGCACCAGTTGACATTCGTCTAGAGTTTGAGGCAAAAGCTGCATTTCCTGAACACACCACGGCCTACTGTCTAATTATTCACGACAAGTCCTTTACATACAACCCTTCCACCAATTTGGTTCAACGTATTATGTAACAAGCGAGTGGAGGGGACGTAGTGGGGCTAGTGCATAAATACGGTTGCTCTTACAGAGAGCTTTCAGTCTGAAGCTTGGAGCAGTCTGGTTTAGTCATGATTCGAAAAGCAGTGATCGATTTTAGTGCGTTTGTCGGTGAAGGCAGAAATGTGATTATTAAAGAACTATCCATCCTCGATTTAGACTCCAACTGTTTACAACACTGGATATTCAAGCCTCCGAAGGAGAATATTGGATCATCTGGCTTATCGGAAACTCAACATGATTGCGATACTGTATTTGGTGGAGAATATGTAGGACACAACAGGTGGCTCAGTAAACATTACCATGGGATTGGATTTAATACAGGAAGTGCTGACTATAGCTCTCTCACCTCCGCTCTCAGAGAAATTTGCTGCGGTGCTCAGCTACTCTATGCAGCATCAACTGAAAAAGCCAAAATACTAGAACAATTATTCGACACCACTCGTGTTGTCTTCAGTCTTGAACTGCTTGGTTGCCCTCCTCTCTCAGGTGATACATTAATACTTCCACCTATTGACGAATTTACCAAGGACAGAAAAGAATGTTTATTCCATCATATGTATGCTCCTGGATTTTATTGCACACAAACCAACGTTCACAAATTGGCTGAGTGGTGCATGGTCAACCCGCACAAGATTGACATTAACAACCCTGCAGTCAGGGAGAAAACATTTACGGATTGGAAGTTGAAATGTCCTTCAGCTAAAGAAGCGGCTGAAGGAGGCTTTGTTCGAATGCTCAGCATGAAGGATACAACAAAGTGCGTTTATTGCGGAGTCAATCTCGTTAAATGGCAAGAAGGAGACGACGCCATTGAAGATCACCACTACTCCTCACCGTTTTGCCCTCTCATGCTTTACATGGAGCAGGAGAAGAACAAAAGCAAGACTAAGGCGCGAGGAGACATATCTAATACTTTGGATCAAGACGTCACTGGACGTTATGTTTTGGACTTGGCTGTTACTGAAGAAGAACTTTCAAACAAGTGCAGGGCTTAGTATCTACTTGGTGCTAGAACATGAAAAAACTTACCTTTACTACACCTTGTGCGACCACTTTTTATTTTCAAGACAACGAAGACAGAAGATCTTATCACCTTTCGGATAGGGAACATTTCAAACGTAGGATTGAACAAGCTGAAATGAGTTTGTCCTCTTTACTTCTTACAAGAGTTCATCATATTTTATTTTGTAAACTTTTTGATCATACTAATTGCATAATAAATTTCAATACTTAACTTATTTCATGGTTTATTATTTTTTAATACAACCCGAATAGCATCAAAGGTACAGCAGTTACAGACAATCATTACTCATCTCATGACCGGATTACGCCACACACACACACACACACACACACACTTCAAAGACGGCTATGTATGTGCACCGCTCGCTCGCCAGGCACCAGCCGGCTATCGCCGGCTGTGCCTGTCCGGCTCGCACTGTGCACCACCAACACAGAAGTCGAATTGACATTCTATCTTTAAAAAGCAGGGAATGCTCTACTACTCTAGTGTGACTACAAACTGGCTTCCATGACGATGGGCCTAGTATGACAGACAACAAACTCGCTTTTACGGCGACGGGTTTAGTATGACAGACAATAAACTGTCTTCCACAATGAAGGGGCTAGAAGAACAGACAACAATCAACACCTGGCTTGATCCTGGCGAACTATCTCCGCGATAGTGGGTGAAGGAGGGAAGAAGAAGAAGGTGGCAAGTGCGGTTGAAACAGCCTCTGAACAAACAAAATGTTTGTGGACAAACACGTGAGCCTGGGCAAACATGGTTACCCTCTTCGCTACTAGCCGAGAGTGTTTGCGCCCATTCAACACCATCTACTGACACTGAACAATCTTTACTGATATAGAACTATGGAACAATCGTTGCTTCTGAATTTGTAATGCGCGATCTCCATCTTGAGATTTAATGATGCTAATCATGTATCCAAATCATAGAACAACAAAATAAGGTCAAAACAACCTGTAGATCGAACATTGATGTACATTCACGAGTATTTTCAAGAGCTTCTTTCAAGCACTGTAATTAAAGATCCGATAGGTCCCAAAAAAATTAAGTTGTTTTAAACGCGCGAAAGAAGGCCAATGGTCAATGGAACGAAATAAAAAGGACAAAAAAATAACAAGAAAATAAAAAGGAAATGGATGGTCAATGGTAGATGGTAATGGTAATGGAAGGATGGATGTTTTCGTCGCATTGGTCATTCTCCAAAAGTTCCCCAATCGATTTAAAATCATGCTTCGTCTATTTGTTTTCTTTGCTCAAAAATGTTTATATAAATTTGCATTTATTAATTATCTAAAACCTCTTTAACTATCTATAAGCTATTTATTTACTCATATTGCCAAGCCGAATGATTTCTGGCCAAGACTGAGTTTTAGCGGCTCGTGCCTACGCACAGGACTTCACTCCTATTTAGGCACTATATTCCAATGTTGATTTATTTCTACTTGTACCATTATTATGTATTATCAGAATGTTTTTGGGTCACGTCTATGTATAACTTTTTCTTTTTTGGAGTAAATGAATTTGATTTGATTTGATTAATAGTTTAGATTAATTTCTTTGCCACCCTGATTTTAATATAAGTTAGTTCAACTACTGGGCGTTTATTGTTCCTTGTTTTAATCATAGTGTTTTTGTTTGCAGAGTCCGGCTTTTATTTTAGTACAAAGTTATACTCATCACCTTGATATTGTCCATTTATTATGTCGAGCCTATAACAGTAACTGCGCTATTAACTGATGAAATTACTTTACTTAAGACTTTAAATAATTTGCACTTGTGCTAAAGATTAAATTAGCTGAAATAAACCTAATTATTTCAGAGATAAACTCCTGAAAGATATAAAAACATCGGTAGATTCATTGTGTATTAAAAATAAGTAAGTAGGCCTAATCATATGATCTAAACGTCAGCAATACTAAAGTACACAATTTGTATTTGTTGTAATGAATTCAAATAGCTCATGGAGTAACATTAAAGGTTACACTGCGTATGGACCCGAATTTATTATTTGAGAGCACTTCATAAACCCCAATTACTACTAAAAGCGAGAACCAGTTGTTTTATCTAGCTCAGTTTTTGTTTTTATAACTGTACCCCACATAGGATTCCACATAGAATAAATTATTTGTGGGTTGTTGACTCTGCCTGCAATGACTGTGCTAATTGTCTGAGACTATGTAATGTATTATTACGTAAACTAGGTTATCATTTCGTCGGATTTCCCCGGAGATTACCGGATTTTAACAGTGAATTTTCAACTCCGGGGAATTAAAAAAAAATCGAGAATCTTCTCTTTTTGGGGCTTTACACTGACATTCGTTAAATATGATGAACATCAAGTAAAAATCGTATTTCAAAACAGATAAATATTTACATCCATAAGTTTACTGGTAAATAAATCATTGCCTTTTACCTTTTAAAATTCTAAGCATACTTTATTGATGGGAAATTTCGTTTTTCGTCTGTACAGTACCTCCTGTTATAAAGTGCTTATAACTGCGAAGCTCGCCGAATCATTCGAGGTAAAGACGGCATACAAAGTGGCTTATTTAGATTCGTGCTGAGAATTTTGTTTAAGATACCTTAACACTGAAACTTCATGAATAATATTTTTTTAAATATGTTAAGTGAGGTCAGATTTTGTTTTTATTAAGTTTTCTTGTGTTTTAAATTTTTTTAATTATTTTACAATATATTATTTTAGAATAGGAAATATAATTATTGATTATTACTTTATTAGTTACTGCGAATAAACTTAATTAGTTTTATACAAAGTAATAAAATAAATGCATGGTTAAAATTAACTTGCATTTGCCCTCCTATGTTTGAAAAATGTGCGTATTAGTAATAAACAGAACTATTTTTTACAGATTTTTATCATTTGGATGCAATAAAAACAAAGTTTTTAATGCCTTTCCATCAAAATTTCCGGGGGAGGAGCCCCGGACCCCCAGGCCCCCCCGGATTGGGGTGGTGTGATAAAATCTCCTCTTTTTCCCATATTACCAAATGGGAACCCTAACATAAACACAGATCGTATTAGTGGTTTGAACGGTACATAAAGCATATAATAAGCGTCTTACATATGTGAGAGCATATTAAATTCCATGTTCTCCTAATACACATAACTCTTCAATGTCATGGGGAGATCGTTAAACTCCCAGCGTCATGGGTAGATTTTCGGGGGTGCCAGGGATGCCCGGCACCCCATAATTTGTGTAAACTTTTTGAATACAGTAATATGATTTCGATCCAATTTTATTTGGTTTCGCTCGATTTATTTTTTTATTTATTTATTTTAATTGTTGAAGTTTATCTCAAAATAATGTCACTTGATTAAATTCGTCGCGTTAATTTTAAACTCCATATTTTTCCCCGACAAACATGACTAATCAAAACTAATTTTAAGCTTAAGATCGTTTCTGATTAATCTGCTTTGAAAACAAATAAGCATTTTTAGAGTCTCAAAATGTTTTTTCTTGCGATGATCAATAATATTATTCTAGCAGTTTTCATATTACTAATTACAAATGATCGGTACTTTTCACGATTCAAAATACCTGTAACAAAAAATAAAATGGGGTTGTTGTTAAATAAAAGAAATGGGTTCTTGAAATATAACTTAAAATGTGTGGTTTAGAATACGAGCATAAAAAACTCATACCCCTCAGCCCATCCTGATCTTACCAGGCATCCCCAAAGATAGTCATAGTCATAGTCATATAGCCATATTCTTTATTGTACATAACGTTCAGCATTGCAATGATTTTAAACTAACAGGTATTTTGTCAAATAGAATTAGTAATAATACTAATCAAAATTACAAGAAAAGTTTATAATGTAAGTTTACAAAAAATACAAACAAGCACCAAATTACAATATAAATACAAAGCCACTACTAAAGATTATTGTCATTAAAAAATTCATCAGTGCTGTAGTACAACTTGTTGAGCAAAAGGGACTTTACATCTTTAGTGAATTTTGAGTGAGATAGTGCTTAAAACGTTTGTGGGATTTTGTTATAAATTTAAGACCCATATGTGATGGACTATCTTCAAATTTTGACAACCGGTGTGCAGGGCATTGAAACAGACGGTTATTTCTTGTACTGTAATCATATTTAAATGTGTAATTATTAAATATGTCTGGGTTTTGATGGACAAAATTTGCTATTTCTAAAATGTATAAACATGACAGTGGGAGAATGTTTAAATTAAAAAAAAGTTTACATCCAGTTATACTAATGCGGCAGAGTGTTCTTATAATCGCTTTCTGAGCTTTGAAAACATTTTTGATTCTTGATGACATACCCCAGATGACACCATATTTTAATAGAGATTGTACATAAGCATAATAAGCAACTAAGCAAACTTCCAGGGAAACGTTATTAACCAGTACACTTAATGCGTACCAAGTGAGATGTTACCTTTACTACTGGAGTTTGCGCGGCAATGCAATTTTGGACGAAAACACGACACCGTTGATTTTGTCAGGTTGGCAGCGCCAAGGGGAATAAATTCCGTTCTTTGAACGACTCTGTAGGAGAATTACAATCTTTAGGCAACAGGAACGACAATCGTTTGAATCAGTTAGTCAGTTCTTTTGTTAAAAGGTTAGTTAGTTAGTTTGTAGTTAGTTCGAGTTTGACGTTTATGTAGAATGTTTTGTTATTTTTGAAAGAGCGGTATTGTATTAACATTGGTGTTCTGTAAAAAATGTAATGTATGAATAAATCGTTTGATTCCATACAACTCACTTGGCCGAGTTGTTCTTTTTGGGGGAGTAGTTCAAAGAACGGAATTTATTCCCCTTGGCGCTGCCATCCTGCCAACCTGACAAAATCAGTGGTGTCGCTGGTTTACTATCACGCGCGAACTCCAGTAGTAAAGGTAACATCTCACTGTGCGTACCTAAAGGTGGATCTTTTCCGTTATACGAATACCTCCATTCCAAATTTACCCTTCAAGCTTGATATTTGACAGAGCGCCTAAACTAGGTCAAATAATTGTTATTAACCGTTTTAAAGTAGAAATTCCTTGAAAGAATATTTTACCTGCGGTTTCGTTATCTTATCTACCGTTATCTCTGCCTAGACACGAGAAGCCAGCGTCTGCCCGTCTAGCGGTCCCACCTCCAATTTCTTAGGTTAGTTTAGGTAAGGTTACGTTAGGTTAGGTTAGGTTAGGTTACATTACCTAACCTAACCTAACCTATCCTACCTAACCTATCCTAACCAAACTTACCACCTACCTTCCACGTTGTACCTATTGATGCCTCCGTCTGGCCGCTGCGGCGTTGGAGTTGTCAAATGCCCGGTGCAACCGGGACACTGTATTTATGATTTGATGATAGATGGTTGATGGTAGAATTGAAATCCGGTTGTTAGTGGTGGTTGACATGTTACCAAAATCAAGCTTGAAAACAAACCTGAAACAGTGGTGTATAACGGAAAAGATCCCAAAGGATAAGATTACAACCTAAATCCGTCCGTGTTGAACTCCCAGCGACTTTAACGCTGGAGTCACCCGATCGCCGATCGGCGGTTTTCGGTGGAAATGAAGTAATTAATTCCCCAGTAAGTGATTCCTCGGTCCGCGGCCGTGACCTCGCGGCTCGGCGCGGCGGTCGTGAGCGAGTGAGAGCGGCGATGGTCGCTAGTGAGTGAGTGAGCGAGAGCGCTGATGCTGGTCGCCGCTGGAGCCGGCAGACATCTATATCAGTCATCCGCTCCGTTATTGCGCGACCTGAAAACATCCGGCCGCGAAGGACCGTCCTGCAAACGTCGGCCCGGCTGCGTCTTGGCCGCTGATCGGTGTTTTGAATGTGACCGTTTAAGAGGGTTCCTTACCAACAGTAGTTTTCGTTTTTCTGCGACACTAACGGCGACTTTAGGAACTGCAGCTCCATAAGAGCCCATGTTAAATTTGTACACTTTTCACCGCGCAAGCCGGTGCACGGGTTAGCGTCTCCAATTCTTAAAATAAAAGTTATTCGGATATAGCATTGTAAAAGTAACGAGTTGCAGAGTGTTTATTGCATCTCCAAAATCGTTTATGTTCATTAAAAAGATACATGGCGTTAAAGTTGGTCAACTTCAACGGAATGTATCTTCAGAACACGTTAACATGGACGATTTTGGGTTAGCAATTAACATTCTACAACTCATTATCTTTGAAATGCTATGTTAAATTAAATTTTTTTTTGAAAACTGTAGGCGCTAAATGACACCACGCGGAGCGTGTTTTAGGCATGTTTTGGGGTAGGTAGGGAACCCTCTTAAGGGGGCTAGCCAAGCGAAAACGCAAGCTTTAAAAAAAATATTATTGTGCCTAAACTTATTATCCTAGAATATTGAAACTTTCAGAGTATTTTAAGTACAAACCTAGGTAAATAAAGATGTAAAATAATTTGAAAAATATTGATATGTTAAGGAGTTATAAGAAAAATTGAAAAATTATGAACTAGTACAAACCTAGGTAACAATTTATAAATTATGTTTGTTCATATTTAACTTTCACCAACCAACTTGGTATCATTCTTTTCCTGATACTTAGGGTTATAGCCTGAACTAGACTCATGATTATCTTATCACCTTTGGCTAATTGGCTTAGTTTTTTAAGATTTTTTAAAAAATAACGTTACTTTTTTATATATTTATTTACTTATTTTTACTTATATCACTCCTACAGCCATAATCCTAGTTCATACCATAACTACTAATGATATCAACATCTCCTGAAAATTTGGTGATGATATCATAATTGGTTTAGGAGATATCTTGTAAATAATAACAAAAAACACAAGTTTCGGGAAATCAGCTGTAAAGTACAGCTGACAGACCTAAATACAACGTGAACTCATAGTTGTTTTGGCCATATCTCAGCTAAAACCTAAGATATCTTTATAATTTTGTTATCAAACTGTTCAGAAAGAACTTACAGTATCAAAAATAATTTTAGTTAAAAATTGAAAATTTTTCATTTTTTCGCTTGGCTAGCTCCCCTTAATGCAGCGTTTCCCAACATTGAGACGTCCCGTAAAAACGGAAAAGTCCCGTTTTTTTCACGTCGCGTTTCGTTGTCCCGGAAAACTTTGTCGGGACGTAAAAATGTCCCGTTTTTAAAAAAGTAGGCTATTTATAAAAAAACATACCTAACCTTATCTTAATATTTAGAGGTATCTGACATTACTTACGGTTATAAAAGAATATTACGAAATTCTTCAGATGCGAAACAAGATTTTAGTTTTACGTTACCTACTATAATCACAACAATTAACGATAAGAACTTTAAGATAATCATGATACTTTTTTTATTATACTATTTTATATATATTACCACCTACAATTTATTGTTAACCAATCTTTTCTTCTTTCATAATAATATCTTAAAAATGTGACTTGATTATTTTTAATCCTAAGTATGAGGCGATTCTAAAAATTGCCTTTCATGGCTGCTTGCCATTTATTGTATTCTTAAAGAAAAACTGTAACAGTCATGCGCTGAAATAAGTTAAATAAATGGAAAATAAAATTCGTGGTCTAAAGGCTTCAAAAACAATTTGATACTTAATTTTTCCATTACAAAATTTGTAAATTACAGATACCCCCGTATAATTAAACACCTTGGTGTTTGTTGTGTTGTATTGTTGTATTGGATAGGGGTGGGGGTGAGTTTTGTTTATATGTCCCGTTTTTATTTGGAAACAATCTGGTCACCCTAACCTTTGGTGCTCGCGTACCACCTAATACATTTTCAATATTTTGGCGTACCATCGCAAGGCCCCCTTCCCTTTAACCACTGAGGGATCCCCTCCAACAATGCTTATAGTTACCCTTTGATGATTTTGTTTTTGTCGGATAAATTTATTTTACTTTACTTGACAATGTACAATTTTTGATCGTGTTTTGATAATTAGGACATTTTGACAAATTACATGTTTACCTCAGCTCTGCTCAAGAATTTTACAGCCGATTTGGCGAAAAACCCGTGAATTTTAATACGAATTTCGTTAATGTGAGACATTTCTAGGTACAGAAGTATTTGATCTTCCATGAAAGGGAAAAAGAAATATTCCTATGACATAGCCCCTCGCTCTTTTCATACAGTCGTTGTCGGCTGTACTTACAGCCTATAGCCCGTGACATCTTGGCACTTATGTTACGGTATCTTGAGTTTCTTATGAAAGTAAGAGAAATTCAAACAAGAATGGCAATCGAGAATCATAACATTTGATAATTACATCCTAAAATATGGTACGAAAATGGCTTATTATGACCAAAATAGGTACTGGAAAAGTTAACAAAGTTAAGGCATTAAGGCGGCGGTCTAGCTCAAGTTCCGAGCGCTAGAACAGGGTGTTGTATCTTATTCATTGATCGCTGGATTTTCATATGATTTCCAATATTTTGGTGTCATTTTAATAAGGATATCTTTTTGTAGAGCGCTAAATTTTTAGAATTTTTCATTTTATCCCCTTTCATTTACAGAAATTGTGTAAATCTTTCAAAAAAGGTAGTTTTTTTGTTAGATTTTAAAGTCTCATAACTAACGACAGAAACGCTTTATAGAAAAATTAAAAATGTAGAGCTCTATAAAATATTCTGAAGAACGTGAACCCACTCTCATTTTTATTAAATCTTAAAAAATAAAGCTTTTGTCGTCCAGTTACGAAACGTCTGCAAGCGTACTTCAGCGTGCTTAAGCCCTACTTTTACATTGTTATTTCGCTCTGTGACGCAGGTTTTTCTGTCAAGGTAGACCGCCCTCTTAAGTGCGACTATACTGTTCGACGGGATCTACTATTTTATTCTGTGCTACTTCTTCAATCTCTTGCGTACCACCTAAAAGGCCTTCGCGTACCACCACTGGCACGTTTGAGAAACGCTGGTTTAATGCTTTAGTGATTCGATAAATAATCGAAATCACGGTCAAATGTGTATTTGAATTTCGTTACTCGTGACTGAACGATTAACGAGTAACCCTAAGCAATCTTAGCTTGTCATATTTGTTATTCAAATTTAACCACCTAAAATTGCTCAATGACCTGTAAAAAAAGTTTCATTTCAAACCTATTTCAGTTTTCGAGTAGATTATAATGTTATACAAATTCCTTTTACCCTATTGTACCACATTATTTCATCACTGTTAAAGAAATCGTTTTGGATAATTGTTCAACAACAATTGTATTATTTGAGGTCCTCATGATAAGAAATACGTCGCATTTTTCCGCAAATTGGGCCGTGTTTACACTTAGCTACTTAAGAATATCAACCATTTTTCTCTTTCAGAAAAAGGAAATGCATTAATGCATTTGTAGTGATAAGGAAATAGCGTTATAGTTGAGTGTAGCACTTGCTTTCGGAAAGAAAAGGAATGGTTTTGAATAATCGTTCAACTATAATTGTACATTTTGACGTCATCATTATAAGAAATACATCGAATTTTTGCAAACTGTAAAAATAACTTATAATTGCGTGAATGAACATGTACCATTTCAATGCGACAAAAGATTTTCTTCAGAAAATAAAGAATTCAACAGGACTGCCTTCAGCATTTCAGACGATCAGGATGTAAATATTTCAATAAGTTTTTAGGAATATTTTTATAAAATACATTTTACCAATACCACGAATGAAATTGAAAAACTATTGATCTCCATTTAACATAAAAACAAGCACCTATTCTATTACAAATATTATAAATATCCAACGCGAACTTTAAACAAGAAAACGCCCAACCTTTTTTTTGGGAATTATGAAAAACATCCCTACCGCCCGTTGAAGACTTCCGCGCACAATCCTATTTTCAAAAATATTTCAAGGGTCTCTTCTACATAATGACGGTGGTGCACAAAGCAGCCGTCAGAGGCTTCAAGGGCCTAATGATCCGAAAACTGCGGCCAAGAAACCCAAAAATGACGGTAGAATGGGCCCCAATAGAGGAAGCGCCGGCCGGGGTAGCCACTCTATTTGCGGAATCGTTAGCCGGGTTCTGCGGGCTGTGGGGGATGGCCAAGGTTCGCAGCTTACAAGACATGCGGGGGTTGTATTTATTAAAATTTATTAATTGATTATTTATTTATTTTAGTTACCTTATTTAATTTTTTATTTTATAAGACTAGCAGATAAACCCGCAGCTTCGCCCGCTGAAAGGATAGCTCATTTTAATTCAATTATATTATGCCTTGTACAATTTTTAGGAATAATTAACAAATGGACCGATTTATTTGGGTCATGGTGTTTGCAATTAAACCCTTAAGCAGCTGATAATTCCACTCTAGATGAAAATGAGAAAGTGTAACGCTTCCTCTAAACATGCTCCCCTCATGATTAGCAGATGGTATAAATTAACTTCCTCCAATTTCCCAATACAGAGAATGAGGATAAACCGGAATATAAAGCAAAGAAGACACTAAGGATGGATTTTCGACTTGACATCAATCTGAATTTAGCACGTTTTTGAAAATAAACCGAAAACTTTAAGAAAAAGTAGGAGGTAAAATATCTTGGCCAAAAACCTATTTCCCCAAAAAGTTTCTCATTAAATTTTTAAATTTTACTCTTTCAGTAGATTACTTCTCGTACCTTTCTGTTCCCTGAATATATTCTACAGGACTCCCATCCATAGTTAGGAGAAACTAAAATGGCCGCCATTTTTTATTTTTTCAAATAATTTATTTTAGCCGCCTGAGAAAGAATATTTTTAAAACCTTTCTTTTTTCGCATCTTAAGCCCATAAAGAATACTTGTGCCAAGTTTCATGGCCCAAAGTCTTGTAGTTTTTGAGTAATTAAGCTTTGAAAGCTAAAAGCGGCCGCCATATTATATTTTATAATATACCATATTCAGAACTTTAGAGACAAAATATTGCAAAATCCTTTCTTAGTACGCATCTAGAGCCTGTAAGGAATATTTGTGCCGAGTTTCATGGCTCTAAGCCTTATAGTTTTTGAGAAACTGTGATCAGTCAGTCAGTCAGTCAAGGGTTTTGGATTTTATATATATAGATTAACTATAACTATGGTATTTATTTTAATGGTGTTAGAAATGTTACCTCAGGGGCAATCGGCTTTCGACTGTACGAGTTTCTGGTGTTCCAGGGTTACGAGCTAAGCTGTGAGACTCTCTCGTCCAACCAAAGTTCTTCCTTAGCAAGGGAATTTCTTCCACTTTTCTTCTTCCGCTCTTTCTTGTACTCAGGACTAAGCTTGCCCTCCTCTTGGTTTTCTAGACTCCAGTTGTCCGCATTCTGGGTGTCTTTCCTCCTTGTTATCCTACCAGAACCTGCTGGGTATCTTCTAAAGTTGCGCTCATTGGGTGTCGGGCGATGCCCAGCGGGTGTCGAGGACTTAGTTCACCATTATCTCCGCGAGAGAGCATTACCGTCGTCGCTGCCCTCTCATAATTTAACTTAACTGTACCTAGTAACTGGATGTAACTAGGAACTAGTAATCATTTGCATAAATTTCATCATTAAGACATTGAATAATCATTTATCATCATTAGTTTCATCATTGATTCATGTTTGAGTTACCTCGTTTGACACCTAGAAGCATCGGTCCACCCATTGGCTGGACCGATGCTTCTAGGTGTCAAACGAGGTAACTCAATCATGAATCAATGATGAAACTAATGATGATAGGAACTAGTAACTTAACTGTAACCGTCACTGGATTTAACTGTAAATAATATTTGGGCGCAACAGAAGACCCATTGGAAAGCGAACTCTGTTTAGTTCTTCTGTGTGGTTCTTCTCAGTGTGGCGTCAGGAGCCGCATCGGGCCTTGGTCTGGCAGTGAGGCATGAATAGAGGTGTGACTCTGCATTGCCACAGTGGACCCCGGTCAGGTCCCAGAGGAACAATATAGGATATGAGCAACGGACCCTGGGCATCAGTGTTGCCGGGTATTCACCCGGTTTTCGGGTATTTTGGAGGCCCTGCAGGGATTTGGCGGAGATTAAGAAAAAACCAGGTAAATCGGGGATTTTAGACTTGGACTGCGGGATTTACCCATCAACCAAAATTTTTTAAATACGGGTAAAACCGGTTATTTTGAACGGGTTGCAAAGATTTTTTTAACTCTAAATTTTTTTGGAAATATGTATTTGGTATGTTTTAATGTGTTGCCAGAGACCGGTTATTTGCCGTTCGGGAATTTTGAGAGGACTTAGAAAAAGTCGGGTAAAATCGGGGATTTTAGACTTGAGCTGCGGGGGATTTACCCGGCATCCTAATTATGTAAAAAAAAAACTGGTAAAGCCGGAGATTTTTAATTATGATCTGCTTTGCAAATATCAAATAATGTTCATGTAATATGAGAAAAACAATTTGTTTTCATGGTTTTGAGAACGATACTCGAAGTAAATAGGCAATTTTTGGTATTATTGTGCAGTTTATTGATGTAAGATTTCCTCTTTACCTAGTAATTTTAGAAAACTACCCAGTTTTGGGTGTTTTTAAAGTCATTGTCATTAGGTGGTTTTTGGGTAACTACCCGGTTACTTGCGGGGATTTTTGGGGATTAGTGCCGATAAATCGGGTAAAAGCGGGAGTTTTTAATGGAGTTGGCGGGTAAAATGCCCAATCCTGTCTGGCAACACTGCTGGGCATACCCTCGCCAGACTACTCCGAGCCCACCCTGGCTGCGCGATGTTACCTACAAACAAATACAACGACACCATCCTGAAGGAATGACCTGTTGGCACCGTCGCAGACTCGAAGCAGCGGCTTAGCTGCACCATGGGCACAGAGTTCAGTCACGCCACGGCTCAGGATCTCGAGTTCTGCAAGTACTGAATGAATGTCCTCTAAGTCCAAAAGGAGTTAGGGAATTAACGAAAAGGTCGAAGCGTTATCCAATAGTAACAACTACGCGTGCGAGATACAGAACGTCAACAACACGGTTGCGAAGAATCTTCCCGGACTCTTCGAGTTGTTCGACCGACTTCTTGCGCAATTCGGCCGAAGGAGAACAGGACCTACCACCAGAGATACCAGGACTGTTACAAGGAGATGCAAGAAGAGGATCAGCTCGCAGATCCAAGGATGGCCTCAAGGACGTCGTCCTCGCGATCAGTTCTTCACGGTCCATAGCCCATAGGAAGCCTATGCAAGGAAGAAGAAAAGGCAGAAGATGACGTAAAAGGCGGTGGCGGAGTGTCCACCAGCTATAACAATCACAAACCCCGTCAAGGTATCAAGGCCGCGAAGCAGAAAGCCGAGCGCGGGTCCTCCCGTGCCCATCGTAGTGGCAAATTGCCAGACCTAGAAGCAAGAATCAAGAATTGAGAATTTGTATTGCCATTAATCTATTAGATAGCAACAGAAATAGGCAAAGTCAACAATCTTATAACTACAGACAATAAGACAATCTATGTTAGCAAGGTTAAAATCAGTTAAGTTTTATATCGATTTCACAGGCTAAAAATTCATCGATTGAATGAAATGGGTTGGCAAAGAACCACTCACTTAATGCGACTTTAAAGCGGGTTAGGAGAACAATTCTAGCGGAATCAGGTAGCATTTTAAAAATTTTCATGCAATTGATTTTATGAGAGTTACCTATTTTCGATAATCTATGCTATGGAAGGTCAACCTTGTTTTTCCCTCTATGGTGTTGTGATCATGGGTTGTTTTTCTTTCATTGAATTCTGTAATGTGCAATTTATTGTAAGTTAGTAGATATTAATAACTGTGATAACTTTAGGTCGAACAAAAAGTGGCGTGCAGTGTTCAGTGTAACTTTCTCTAAAATTGATTCTTATAATTTTTTTCATTACAAGTATATCATGGGTGGCACTTGAGTGGTCCCAAAGGATAAAACCATAGAAAAAATGAGATTGGAAAAAGCGAAGTAAGCTACTCTCAAATTTGAAAACTTATTAAATCCCTAAGCCTCCACACAAGATTGGATACTCTTGAACCTTTCTGCAGATATAATCAATGTGGGCTTTCCAATTCAATTTATTGTCAATGTAAAAACCGAGTAATTTGACTGATTGATAATCCTCAACATGAGACAGGCTAAGCATCATGTTTGAGTTTTTTCTCCTTGCACAACAGTTCATTTGCAGACCTAGGCACCAGCGCCGCTAAAATAAAATAAAATCAAAGTATTTTATTGTGGTAAGACAATTGTACAATTGCATTGCAAATGTCAAACTAAAAATTTTATTCTTTCATCTATAACTATTGTAAAAAATAAGTAATTCAGTACTGTTTCATAACAGAAAATTCATTTAATGTCGTTTGTGAGTGATATTTCACTTAGCATATTCTTAGAATCATTTCATTTACAGAGTAACAGCCTCTTTCCAAAGGGTGTCTAAGAGAATTCGTCGAAAGTCCGAGAAATCGTCTATGTGAGATCGACTCCGAAGGGTATCAACACCATGCCATCCTCCTTCAACCGATTTCAGAGCATCAACAGGGCACAAGTTGCCAGAAATATAATCTATGATGCATTCTAAAAATATAAAAATCAACAAACCAAAAATAAACCATACGAAAGGGCCCACCAAAACGTTATTCTAAGCAATGACAGGTTAGACAATTTTACAGAATAAATCCTTACAAGAACTCAACTATTCATAATACTTTACTTACAATTAACAAATTGCGTAGACTTAAAATGATTGCATTACCATAAGCAAACCGTATAATTTAAGAAATACTAGAGTAACCATCACGAGCTTAATTATATGTTTTTAATTTAGGCTAGTAAATCTTGGTCTTCCCATCAATGAGATAGGCTTATTTCATTATTTTGTGTTTTTTTTCTTAAGGATATTGAAACTGAAACTGTTTTCATACTTGACGAGGTCATATGCAATTTATGTATTGTTCTTTGACCAATAAAGATCTGATTTCTGAAGCAAAATAACAATCAAATAAATTAATGAGCTAAATTACCTATATCTCAGTTTCAGCTATGTATCATTGTTTCGTTCGGGCGCCGTAGTCAGTCAGTTCACCCCTCATGCGGCATTTGCATTACAGAAGGGTTCAGCCATCATGGCCACGATCCCCAACCCTCTACTATTGGCTAAAACATTCTGTAAAACTAGGGTCTTCCTGTTATATGCATTTGTAATAATGCGACGAAATACAACGGATGGTTAAGCATATAAACTGGATTATCTTATTATTTTTTATTTGATGACTTGTAGAAACTGCTTTTTCACTTATTTTGTATTTCACTTTTTTATTCATAACTTATTTGTTTGTTTCCTTCTTTCTTTCTTGAAATATTCATTTATTAACTTTCTGTTCGAACTAACCGAAATAGTGAATTAGAATGATGTTATTGACGTTCACACATATTATATGGATGAAAAATACATAAAAAAATATTTTGTTGAAATATTGATGTAGACTACAAGTCAGATTTTTTTAAACAATTTGGCACAGAGATTTGAGGCGGGGTTTGATTAGACGAGTTTTAAGAGCTAGATATGTCTAGATATTCACAGATATATCAAACCAACGCTTTTCTCAAGAATGTCCAGATTTGGTTCACGCTGTTACAATCATGCTCAAAAATGGACGATATCCAATCTAAAAATAAAAAATATAAAATAAATATAAATATAATATAAAATAAAAAAAAAATATAAATATAATATAAAATAAAAAATAAACATAAAAAAATAAATATAAGAAATATAAATAATTAAAAAAATATATAAATATAATATGCATTCTAAAAATATAAAAATCAACCAATCGAAAATAAACCACATTACATTGAAGATAGAAGTAGAATCAAGTATGGGTTTTATTAAATGGTAATCCTATGAAATGGAAGTGTAAAACTTGAGCTTGTTAAGAAAAAAAAAACTTTCGGCTGAAAACGAAAAATAATAGTACAAATCGCTTAAAAAATTATTTTTTCTACAATGAGTAAGACTTAGCTTTATCATTTTCTGTTGAAACTTCGCTACATCACAATCTCTTCCACTGTGCTCTTTTAAGGGCTGAAATGAACTATTTTCCGGGTGAAATTATTTAAGGATCACATCATATCAGATCAGATTCTTCTATCAGTTAAAGGATTGCTATTTAGTGTGAAGTTGAGATTTTTTTTATATTTCAAACGGCAAGCCAGACACTGTATCAAGAATAAGATAGTTTTACGATTCATACATAATTGGTGCTTCCGTTCTTTGGAGTTTAAATTTGATTTGAGATAACGAATGTTGTAGATTAGTAATGATAGGGTTTTTACTTCAAAACTTTAAAAATGTGTTTTTCAGGTATTTGCTCAGTGAATAAATTAATTATTACGTATAAATTTAATTATTAAATTATTACGAATAAATTTAATTAATAAATTATTACGAATAAATTTAATTATTAAAGTATTATGAATAAATTTAATTATTAAATTATTACCAATAAATTTCATTATTAAATTATTATGAATAAATTTTATTATTAAATTATTACGAACAAATTTAATTATTAAATTATTACGAATAAACTTAATTATTAAATAATTACGAATACATTTTATTATTAAATTATTACGAATAAACTTTATTATTAAATTATTACGAATAAATTAAATTATTATTAGTTATCAAATACGCCTGGTTTTGAAAAAGTTACTACACGAAGACTAAAACCGGCCAATGAGCAATCGGCCTTCTCCAAGCAACCTTCGCCCAACGATAATGCTAACTCCTATAAGAGCAGTAATAATAGATGTAATAAAAGGTTAAGCTTAAAATCCATTTACACTTAACATATATTTTACTACATAGTAATTTTCTCTAATCGAAATCTTATGGAAATATATGCAGATACAAATTTTGATACGCTTTATAAGGCTCGAAGTAGTGGGTGTCAAAATCTGTGTCACATAAAAACTGGCGCACTTTCACACTAAACCTGGCACGGATAATGAACGAGTCAATATGCAAACGTCCCAACGGCAATGTCCTACTCGATGTCCTGTAAATCGCGCCCAGTGAAAATCGCGCCCAGCACAGTCTCTACCAGGAGTATTTTTGGCTAAAACGGGATTCCTTCGACGGTCGATGAAATTTACAAGAGGTAAGACTTGCCGCCACAAATGTCTCTACTTTAAAATGTTCAAAAAGTTCCACTGAATCTAATTTGAAAAATACTAAAACACTAAGTGAATGGTTCGATTTTCTCACTAACATTTTTGAGAGTGCAAGTTCGTTGCAACGGGATATTTATGTAGAAAAACAAATAAACTGATTTCCATCACACTTATTTAGGCTTTGAACTGGCTAAATAGCAAAAGTAATCTTTCGACGTTTAGGCGTGTTTTAAAATCAGATTAAAAGCATCATCAATTTTTTACCTTAAGATAAACACTTTAATCTAGTTTTTGGAGGTGGGAGATCATTTTCAAACAAGCCCTGATGTCACCATCTTCCTCGTACTTTTTTACTGTTTCTTTCCTGCCTTTCGTCAAGTTTCATGTACTTCTTTTTTCTTCTTATGCCTTCCATGATCAATTCTGACTTCGTGAACACACTCGCCGAATTTTCTGCTTCTTTCTTCATTCAGTCGATCACATCTTTGATTTTAGGACTTCAAAAAACCACGCCCTACCTGGTGGAGGTGCGACTCATGGGGCACGTATGTCTCGAGAGTTAGACAATTTCTTGACCGGGCGCGATTTTCACTCATTCCTCAGTGGGCGCTATTTTCACTGAGCGCAATTTTCGCACAACCGTCCCATTCAGTCCAAGTTGAAGACTAAGTTTCGTTAAATGCAAAAAATGCCTGAAATAACTTGATTCTTTGGAGATCAGAATATTATTAAAATGCCTGTTGCCGATCACTGGGAAGAGTTGACCGGTTCATCTAGTTTTGTTTATGTATTTGTCAATTTCCTAAAGTTTTCATTTGCAATGTAGCCTTTTAGATTTTCAACGTCTTCCTAGCATGCCTCGTCTACGATTGAACGGTTACAGGATTCTATTCAAAAGCTTATTTATTTGGATACGAACGAATTATTTCCGTGAATTAGTTAAGTGACAACAAATTAAAACTTAGATTAAAGGTAGGCATATCGTTTTTATGATCGTCAAGTACCAATGCTTTGCAACTGTTTAAAAGAGGGTAGAATTTTTTGTTTATTTCTGAAAACAGTGACCGGTAAACCGGTAAAGTCAATACTTTAGTACTTTTTATGAGTGCTACGTTTATCTAATGTTACGTCGTATCAACTGAAATAAACTAAATATACCTCCCTCCTTTGAGCAGTTGCAGTTGACTGGTTTCTGCACTAAATGGTGTGCCCACATTTTAATCTAGTATAGGTTTTTTGTTTTAGCGAATTTCCCCTATAGGGAAGAAGCTATTACCGTAGGACTCATGGTAAGACCTAAGCCCGAGTCCATGATAACTTTTCGTTTAGGGGCCACCAGAAGAAAAAAACACCATTCGTTCGAATTTATATATATATATATATATATGTGTGTCTGTTAGCACGATAGCGGCCGTAAAAATGGTCCAATCTTAATGAAAATTGGTACAGACGTGTAAAGTGGTAATCACTCGGGCATACTCATTCCGCATGTTATTCTTATGGAGCTTACCAAAACATATCAAATCTCGCTATGTTGGATTGAAAGATGTTGTTTTACATTTGAAATTCGCTGAGTATGCAGGTCTGCTGCAACGGGGGCATTTTGTTTTCTCAATAATTTAGTATTGCCATTTGACTGGTTTCTGAAATGATAGATTTCTTCTCAACGACGATGGGATGATTATGAAGGGAGCTTCTTCTTATCTACTAAAGGATGATTCCCAGATTTCCAAGGATTATTTTCACCTCCGATCGCAGTAATTCAGCTTCCCGAGGAAGACCGAGGACCGAGGGAAGCTGCACAATCATTTTGTCAAGTCATTTCCACCCCTTATTTTTATAATGATTGCCCAGACATTAAAGCGATCCCTTATTTAACACGCTTCTTTCCTCTTTGAGGGAGTTCTTTTGTATTTCGTTTTATTTATAAGATGAAATCATCACTTTAACTACTGTTAAGCTCAGCTACCCAAATACTCATTAACTACTCGACTTGCTTGGTATATTACTACACAAAAAAATACATCGGTGAAATCATCAAAACCATTTGTTGAACGATTTTACCAATTTATTTGCTGATACAACAAATGGTTTTGTCGGAATTACCAACACTATTTTGTTGGATTTACTAGTATTACTTTGTTAAAACACATTTTCTATGAATACCAATGTGCATTGTATTTATAACAAACACATTGGTATTGCCAAAATGTTCCATACATTTGCTATTTTAACACTAATTTTGTTTGCTATAATCACCAATGTTATGTTATTCCTACAATGTAAATTTGCTATCCCAGCCAATGTGTTTCAACCAAATGACATCGGTAAACCGAACAAAACATTTGCAGATTGTATATCCGAAATTCTTTTTGCTCGGTTTACCAAATTTTTTGTTGTTCCAACGAATCTTTATTTTTCTGCGTAGCGACATTTGTCTCTAGTTTGGTAACAAAACCTAATTCACCTATTTTAACCCTTACTCTATAAAAGTGGGCTTAAAATCCAAGCCTAATCGAAGAACTCTTAAAATCAGTTTCAGCGTTTTTATTTGTTACGACTGCGACAGCATATTGTTCGCCACTCGCGCTAAGTACTCCGTATTTTTACCTCGCTTGTTTGTTTGTGGCTCCGATAAGTTAAACCGGTCGACGGAGGCTCTTGAATAATTTAAATATTTACCCCGAGTTTGGCCGGTAATACGCGGCGTTGACGGAGACCGTCTGTAAACAGCCGCCCGCTGAACTGCTGCAGGGCGCGAGCAACTTCACTGATAAATCGACGTAAACGTAGTTTTCGGTGTTTTATCGCAAAGACTCTATGGCGGAACTTTAGAATACGTGTCCATGGTTAAAATCTATGTTTTCCGATATTTACAATCGCGATTACATGTAATGCATGTAATACATTATATGTAATCGCGATTACATGTAATACATGTAATCGCGTATGCATGTAATCACGATAACGTTTCGATATCGTTATCGAGACATCGCTCATCAGTAGTTTATAATCCATTTATAATTTTAACTAACGTGATGAAACCTAACGCATACATAATGTGAACAAAACTTATATTCTAACGTTATCAGCATATCATAACCAACTATACTTTTAACTAGCATGACGACTTAAAACTAATTTCACATCGTTCGCCTCCTTGCATTTGATTCATTGTCAGTTGTTGTCAACGTCGTGCTTTACTAAAAGTATTCGAGCTATACCTGAAATTGAGTATTCTTATGGCTCCGTGCACATGTTTGTTAGCTTCCAATTACATTTTGGAATGTTCGAACCATGTACCTTTTCTCAGTGATTTTTACGTTTTAATCCACGTGGTCACATTACTAAATATATCCATCAATAGTGTCACTTTCCACTCCTAGATTCATCGCAATTTTTAATATGAAACAAAACCAGTTAGACAATAAAATATTTTCATTCCTTGATTATACTATAGGGTTGTTAGTTTCTCTAATTCTAATAGGATATTAATAATTACTAGAATCGACGTTTTCAAAATGGTCACGTACATTGTTTATCTACAATAAGTTATATATTAATAACAAGAATAAAATATATGTTTATTAAAGTATTCGATAAATTATATTAAAACAGAAAACATCAATTTTAACATCGATGATAACGGTGGAGACGGATTTTAAAGTTTGGCCGATTCGACTTCAACAGTATGATTCGACTTCAACAGTATGATACGACTTCAACAGTATGATTCGACTTCAACAGTATGATTCGACTTCAACAGTATGATTCGACTTCAACAGTATGATTCGACTTCAACAGTATGATTCGACTTCAACAGTATGATTCGACTTCAACAGTATGATTCGACTTCAACAGTATGATTCGACTTCAACAGTATGATTCGACTTCAACAGTATGATTCGACTTCAACAGTATGATTCGACTTCAACAGTATGATTCGACTTCAACAGTATGATTCGACTTCAACAGTATGATTCGACTTCAACAGTATGATTCGACTTCAACAGTATGATTCGACTTCAACAGTATGATTCGACTTCAACAGTATGAATCATGATATCAGTTACAAATAGGACGATCGAGGACGGTAAATGATCGATATCAAAGCTCATTCCGAAATGGTGTGACGAGCTGTTTTTTCCACTAAATTGCAAACAACATCGAGGTAGCCATTTTATATTAGTCAGAGTTAAATCATGTTGACTATTTTTTTGTTTTGATCGGTTATCCAGCCCACAGTCGGATGTCCTTGAGTATTTAAGGCTGTCTTTAAAACGTGATTAGTCCAACTGTGGTGTTTGACAAATATATAGTTGGCCATATAAATGGCCATAGTTTGTTATTTTAACACAGAAAAAATAGATTTGTTGGAACAACAAAAACATTTGTAGATATACAACCTGCAAATGTTTTTGCCCGGTTTACCAATGTTTTTGATCGGTTTACCAATGTTTTTGTTCTTCCAACAAATCTATTTTGTTTTTTTTCCAACAAAAACATTGGTAAACCGAAGAAAAACATTTGCAGGTTGTACATCTACATATGTTTTTGTTGTTCCAACAAATTTTTTTTTCTGTTAATAGATTATATTTAATACAATTTTTGTAATCCTAAGAATATTTTACAGACCCTCATCCATATTTTTCTTCTCAAGCCTTTACAACTGAAAAGGACACGAATTTTTTTTTATAATATAAATATAAGCTATTTTAGCAATTTAAGAGTAAACATATTAAAATCCATTCTTATTATGAATCTAGACAACTTAAAGAATATTTGTGCCAAATTTCATGGCCCAAAGCTTTATAGCTTTTGAGAAATTGTGATCACTGAGTGAGTGAGTCAAGTCAGTCAACAGTTTTTGGCTTATAGGCCTACAGCCTTTCTTTTGAGTGCGATGTTTCCTGCTTCTTTCAGAATGGGGTTTTTATTGCTTGCTTTCGTTTGATGTAAGGTTGCTTTTGTAATTTATTCGATTATGTTATTTATTTTAATGTGCGTGTGAATGCTTTGTGTCACATTAATTAATTACTTGACGCCTGAGGATTGTTTACAATTAACAATGTTTGTATACATAATTAACCTAAGATAGTAAATTAAAACAACGTAAAAGAATATGCTGCTTAAGTTGTGTGGTATCATTCAAAATTACGATCTGCGTAGTTAATTATTACGATTATATTAGTCGCTTTGGTATATAGGAGTTATCCTCTGTGTTCTAAATGATTATATTGTAGTTAAAAAAACAATGATGTTTAATTGCCGTGCGCTTACTAGGCTACACGTCTGGTCTATCTTTAAAGTTGAAGATTGTTGAATTATTATACGGATGGGATATCAATTTTAGAGACATGTTATTAGGTGTATATTTTATCATACTTACTTGGCAGGAGGAATAGTTTTTTAGCGAAAGTTATGTAACGGATTGTTGTACATTATACTTTACCATCAATTTGGTTGTTCTTTATATTTTTTCAAAATAGAATGCCTTTTCTCAAAATATTTCTGTATTTTATTTATTATAAAATAGAGTTATGTATTTTATAAGATCCGTGCATCCAGTGCATATTCTGGAAACTTTGTCATTTCTTCACAAGAATTTCGTACAATTTCAAAATATTTTCCCTTCTCACGGGAATGAAACAAAAAGTAAAATTAGATTCATATTTGGTATACCTCCTCACTCTATATAATTTTTTCAAAAACATCTAAAATACTCAGGTATAAAATTATTTAACAGTCTGCCACTGGGTTTAAGGAAGAGCATGATTATGGCATATTTAGGAAAAAGTTAAAGAACATACTTATTGTTGAGGCATGCTATAAACTGAATGATTTTATTTTTTAATTAAATAAGACGTATTTATTTGTTTTATGCTAATTGTATATTTGTATATTGAATATTTTAAAGAAATTATTAATTTGTATGAAGCTTTGTATGACTTAGCATATGCATTGTATATGTCAACATGCTCAATAAAGAACTTGAACTTGAACTTGATTTTCTTAGTTGCGAGAAACATAGAGTCAATGATTGTTGAACGTTAATGAAGAATACTTTCCGTGTAAGGGACGAAATTGAAGTTAGTGACTACAGTTAATTAAGTACTTAGTTCATTGCAAAAAATTATTGCTGGATCGAGAACGTGGATCATTTTAGAATATACCAGGGATTACATATGCCGACGAGGGTAATTTTATTCCATATAAAACCGATAGTTTCGAAAGTGTTTTAGAAAAACAATCCCTTAAATAGTAATTATGTTGTCCTAAATACATTCAGTGTATTTTACACATTTTAACACAGTTTAAAATAACACTTTTGCTTAAAACCATTCCGGCTTGTTTGTGAAATATTTTTAAAGTTGGTTATTATACATTGTACTATGCTTTCTGAGCAGGATTATGTTTTATTTTAATTTTTTTCAGAATCTATGAGACTAGGACTAGACGCTTTTATAGTTCACTGTTTTGATTGTATTTTTTATCCTGCTTCGCCTGACTGTTTTTAGACGTTTTAGACGTGTTTTTGTTCTAGCCTAATCCCACGTTCACAAGCATTATGAATATAAATAATATTACATAGCTTGAACCAATCAATTTAAAATTAATTATTTCACTGTAAATGTATAGATAATATATATAGATAATTTTGAACTTCTAGTCAGTCTACTTGAAAAGGGGGGGGAGAGAAAAGCATGTGTTATTTATTATTTTTTACTTATTTTCTCTCACTACTTTGAAGCCTAGTTATTGTTAAGTCTTATCAGAGTTAATTGTTGTTATTATTGTTAATATTTATTATTACTGTTATTGTTACGCTATTATTATTTATTTGTTACTTGCATTAATAGTGATAATTATGTTCGTGGCACTGGACTGGGCTGAAATATTGTGGACTTTATGATATCTGCATGTCTTCTTCTGCAACAAGCACAGTGTACTTGGGTATGTAACCTGTATTGTTGCATGTAAAATAAATAAATTAATTAATTATACAAAATCACGGATACAGTGTGGATTTAGAAAATCCACCAACAAAGCTTAGCATCGTACAGTATCATCCGTCCGAATGAAACGCGGGATCGAAATCGAGCGAATTATTCACTATAAACGCCGGAGGTGCGCCGGCTCGGATCTCCAGGCGGGTAGAAAATGTCTTTATCCTCGAGTCCGTCCAGAAATGCATAACAAGCTATAATGAGTGAGCGAGAGGTCCTGGGGGGCAGGGGGGGAGAGTCGGCCACGTGACGGGGAGGGGATGGAGGGGAGGGGAGGGGAGCTCAATTAGGCGGTCGGGAGTGAGTCGTCCGCGCTGTCACACAGGCCAGTGCGAGTCTAGTGGTATCGCCAGTGTGTGTCGAGTGGGCAGTGCAGAGAATAGGAACGTGAACGGGCCTAGTGCGCGATGCGCGATGGTGACATGACCGACTGTCCGACTGACTAGTGCGGTAGATAGTGCTAATGCGAAATGCCGGAGAAAGAAGTGTACAACATGGCTCCGCCGCCGACAGGGCTGCCGTTCCAGTTTCCTTCAGCGTTCGCGGCCTTCCACGCTCCCCTGCCGGTGGACCAGCGGACCCACGAGGGCAGGTACCTGTGGGACCCCACGTCGGGGAGGGTGCTGCACCCGGGCGCGGGCACGGCCTTCCACCATCCTGCCCACGGGTAAGTCCGACTCCGCCACTTTGTACAGACTACAAGATGTTCCTCCGTCTACCCCCCTCCACCCCGACCCTTTTTGACTTTGTTTACATTACAATTTCTTTCAATCGGTACTTAATTACTTGTGTGATCCGTCCGGGTTTTATATTGGAAGTTATTGGACTGCTTAAACGTTTTAACGTTTAACGTTTGACTTTTTAACGTTTAACGTGTCAACGTTTTTTTTGGAAGTGAGTTTTATAGTTTAAAGTTCTGTTTAAAGTTACTTTATCTAAAGGTACTGTTTTTGAAGTTCCGTTTAAAAATCACGGGCTCGAAACCATCCTTTTTATTAGCCTGTTTCGATTAACTTTCGTATGACGATTAAAGGGCTGAAATAACGTGCAAAATGATGTTTAAATGGTTGTTTAGCTGTTTGGAACAAACATAAATATTTACATACTGAACTGTATCTTGAACTGGACCAGTGTCGGTATTTTTTACCTCAAAAACTAAAATTGGTCCGTGGATAAGGTAGAATCAGCCTGCGGACTTTTTTTCTTTAGTGTAAACAAACCAACTTTTCCTTTTTGCTCATTTTCTTCTGGGTAAATTCAGCTTCTTTTCATCAGCCCTTTAGCACGGTAGAGGAATCCAGGGGGTAAGAACTTAGGGATCCATTCCACCCAAGTCTTCTCCTGTCTGCTTACTCCTTGGACTGGAATTTGAACTCGTTATTCTAGAAATTTGTGTCCGACTCATGTTTTCTAAGGTTGTTGACATCAAGGAATGTACGTTCGGAACCTCCATATATGCGGTTTTCCAGTGCTGCGAGCTAAATATAAATATACAGTGCTCTGCTACAAGTACAACCTTTGTTTTTATATCGACGCGGCGTGTACAACGAAAGAAATAATGTAGCATAATAAACAGAATATTTACAGCAGTCAGTTCAAATATTATGATAAGATTACTGAATTCAGAGAATTCAGTAGAATTTTTTACTTATTCAGAAAATAAGTAAAAAAATAATAAATAACACAAGCTTTTCTCTCCCCCCCTTTTCAAGTAGGCTGACTAGAAGTTCAAAATTATCTATATACAGGGCCTATACATTTACAGTGAAATAATTAATATTCAGAGAATACTGTACGCAATCAGTACATCTTATACATAGTAAACAATACGGAGAAAGTATTGTTTTCGTCAAAATTTTAGAATTTGAGTTTTTAGTAGATATACTGTATTTGTTTTAGTGCTACCCGAATCCAAAAAAAGTGGTGTTCGGAATGGTGTCTGTCCGTGGGTGTGTTTGTAAATGTGGACGTATGTAAACAGAGCTAGAGACGACACCAGAAGTCCGATTTTCATGAGATTTGGCATGTAGGTATTAGACCATGATATCTTTAGGCGTTTTTTTCATTTTTTTTATAATTTATGTTTATGAGTATTTACATGGGGTAAAAACCCATAAAAACTACAAAAATCCAAATTACTCAAAAACGGCTCTAACGATTTTTATAAAAATTTTATAGGTTTTAGTGCTTAAGATGACAAACTAAATGACACAAGCCCCATGTCTGTAAAAATTCAGGTTTAGAAGTTAACGGGGAAAGTTTTAAAACTTAATCTTTTTCAAATTTGTGAAAATCTGTAACTTCTACAGAAAATATTACTTGCAACCATCAAATTTGGCCTGAAAAAATAAATAATCCAGTATTTTGAATTATTAGGCTACGTCAATCGGATGTGTAGACAATTGATATTTTATTTTGGTGGTAAAAACGCAGTACGCTGCCCAACGTTATTCTTATGGCAAATATTTAAAAACCGATATCTCCGCTAATTACCAACCGGTTTTGACCAAATTTGCCATGTATTTGTAATTGTTAATTTGTTTTAGGCTATTTAATTCAATAAGTTTTCTGGTTTTAAATGACTTGAGGGAGAAAGTATGTGTCAGTTTCCTGATACCATTTATTTTTTCTTGGTTCGGTAGATAACTGGATGAAATTGTTTTAAAAATGTATTTGTTAATGGAATTTATATCAGGAAAGGTTAAATACATTTTAAGATTCTATTATTTTGTGTACCCTTTAGGTCAAATTTAAATATAGCCTAATCCATTTTAATTTTCCAACCTAATTCAATCTTCCAACATTTTTTCTACGCTTTTACCTCATAATTAATTTCATAAATTCGTTCACATTTTCAAAAACATTTATAGTGGCGTGAAATCTGATTTTTTAGAATAGATATTATATTATTCTTGCATTTTGCCAATAGGTTACATATTCTGGATAAAATGCAATCTTAGTGATAGGCAACAAAACATCAATCATTGCATGTTTTAAACGTTTTTATACAAAAATTTCCATCAGCCGAAAATCGTTCGGCGAAATTTAAAATTTTGAAAATATGGCGCTGTTCACGCATTAGCACTGTTCAACTTAAAAAAATACCTGGCTAATCAGATAATTTATTAAATTGGGCTACGTACAATTTCATAATTGTTATATTTTGTTGCCCGTGATTTAATCTAATAGGCTGCAGACAAGTATAGAGCAGTAGGTGGTGTTTCCCCCACGGTTTTAAAGGCATATTGTTTGTTTATGTAAATTAGAAGTTTATTTCATGTAATTCAACAACATTGCAACGAACAGAGAGAGTAATTTTCAAGTCGTAAATATTTACAATAATGCTAAAATGTTTTCAATTTTTTTAAACTCAAGATTTCTATTTAACAAAAATTTTATCCGACAGGAAAAATGTTAATATAATACTTAGATCTGTTGTCAAATGAGGCTCATAAAATGCTGTAATTTTTGTAAATAAATATATATAAACAACGTAGGATTATAAGGATATTTGTGAAGTTATTACTAGCAAATAATTTCTAGGGCAGGGCGGGGTAAAAACAGACGAAATCAAAACTTTTCATTTTTCACAAGGAAAACAACCGAATTTTGGCCTATAATAAAAAAAACTGTATGATGTTAAATGACTTGTATTTTAAGATTTTGTATGTTATTTTACTACATCTAATGACATAAAACTATAAAAAAATAAAAACCTTGGCTTTTTTACCCTCCAATTGGGGTAAAAAAAGAGAGTGGAGGGAAAATAAATAAATAAAATATTGGACAGACCTGTAACTAATAGAATACTGCATGTACAGGATAGGGAGGGTAAAAAAAAAGATAGCTTGGGTAATTAGCAATACAACACTTTTTATTTTACAACTCTATCTCTACTAGAACAATTGTTATGGATATTTTAAATTTTACGTTTTTTACCAAAAAAACTAACAAATATTAAGCATGAAAATTCTGAAATAGTCAACTAATTCAAGATCTTCTTTTGTACACAATTTTTTTGGACTTCAGAAAATATAATAGTTTTTATTTTACAAACTTAACACATATCGCTCGTCGCATTTCTTATACTTTTTGTTAAAAAAACGTATTTTTTACCCCACTTTACAGAGAGTGAAAAAATAGAAAAAATATATAAAGAGTTCTAACTTTTGAATCTGAGCAGTAAATCATTGTTATATATATTATAGTTATTAATAAAAAACCATAAACCCTATAAGAGCTGTAGCCTACTGAAAAACTTAAGAGGGTTCCCTACCCACCCCAAAATATGTCTAAAACACGCTCCGCGGGGTGTCATTTAGCGCCTACAGTTCTAAAAATAAAATTTAATACAACATACCATTTCAAAGTTAAAGAGTTGTAGAATGTTAATTGCTAATCCAAAATCGTTAATTTTAATGTATTCTAAAGATTCATTCCGTTGAATTTGACCAACTTTAACGCCATATATATTTTTAATGAGTGAGCATATACGATTTTGGAGAAGCAATGAACATTCCGCAACTCTTTATCTTTACAATGCTATATACGAATAAATTTTATTTTAAGAATTGGAGACGCTAAATGACACCGCGTTTACCCGTGCACCGGCATGCGCGTCGAAAAGAGCACAAATTTAACATGGGCTCTTATGGAGCCGCAGTTCCAAAAGTCGCCGCTAGTGTCGCAGAAAAACGAAAAATGCCGTTGGTAGGGAACCCTCTTATAAACCAATTTTTATGGGCAAAAACGAATTATGAAAATAGGTCTTTTGTACGGTATCCATAGAAACCCCCTAATTCACAAAATAAATTGTTATATTGAAGACTCAGAGTATTTTTTTAATCCGTAGAATATACCTAAACATGTCATTATAGTTTAAAACAAAATTCATTTTTAATTTAATTTTTATCTTTCTTAATGTTAATACCATATTTTGTCTTGTTTTTACCCCATTTGTGTCTTGTGTTTTAACATGTTAAAAAAAATACAATAAGGTTGACTACTTAAATGAAAATTTGTACTTTATATCACTAAAGTATATAGAATGACAAGACAATAATAGGCTCATATCCTCATAAATTTATTCCAGACTGAAAAAGTTTGCCGTCGCGGAACAAAAGTTTCTGCTCGAAATTGACAAGGATTTGCGAGAAATATTTTTAATGTCTTAAACACCTCAAAAAATTATTGTTTTGCCTAGACAACTTAAGATATGAATGTATTTTGTTACAATAATTTTTATTTTTCAAATTTAACACTTTTGAGTTTAACATAAACATGTCTTTTTTACCCCACTTGAGCAGTGTCTGTTTTTTACCCCGCCCTACCCTATTGTATTCATGTAATAGATTGTATAGACTGTTACAATTGTGCGCTTCAATAAATTACAGTAATCAAATTAGAAAAAAATATGAGTATCTATCTGCTATTCATTTATTTGTAAAAAATAGATGAGTAACAGATAGAAATATATACAGTATTTTTTAAATTTTTGTCACAAAATTTATCAGCTATGTTTTATGAACATAATATATTATAATCATTAAACTCTTTGACACCATTTTACAGTTCAATAGTATTTCTCTAAAATTAATTTATTGATTACTGACCAAGCAGCTGTCATACAACAATAGCTATAGATACGCAGGCTAAAATAAAGATGTATTAATTGAACTCGATAACGAAGGGTTCAATACTTCATTTAGTTCGTTTTTTGGTTCAACGAACTTATTGATCGACTTTCTGCCCTTTGTTGTATTAATTGTAGGTCTTAGTTCGAGTAAATCGACTTCCCGTCGTTTAACTACCCTAAACGAAAGGGTTGTAAGCTGAGATTGTGCGGTTTTTCTTGCTATACTACCTCCTGCCACGCCGACCTCCACAATGCAGGGCGTTACAGCTAGGGTTCTCAATCCCGGGATTCGGGATCCCGGTCGCTTTTGAATACCCGATAATCCCGGGATTGCAAAAGAATCATTGTTTCTAAATTTTTGAACGATTTGAATGTTTTAAGGAATTTCCTTAGAAATAATCTATTACCGCCGTTTTAAACAAAAAATATCCGTTCAAGGTAACCCCCAGGGTAACGCTCAGATCGAGATATCCAAAGTAAGGGTAAAGGCTGCTTTAACCCCCCAAAAATGGATTTTTGCTTTTCCAAATTGAAAAATCATTCCCTATCGCTCCCAACAACCTCCGTTGCAGATCCCTTCGAATCGACGCATCCTACGGGCCACGGCACACAAGGATTTTGATACTTTTTATCTAACTGAATTATAATGTCTTTCTGATCACAAACATTTTCTGTTGCCATCGGGCTTTCGTTCAGCGAACATCTTTGCGAGTCGGAAGAGTTTTTGTAGTGAGTAGTCTTAAATATAGTTTCGTCAATTCGTTATTTTGGCAATAACCATCCGTAATCTGTGAATTATTTGTGGATGCTGAAGTAATATGGGTGACCTGAGTGTTTTTGTAGCCCATAAGAAAGATTGTGATGTTTCATCCGTTTGTTGTTTTCGTCTTACGTAAAAGGAGGCAAAACGGCGCAATGTAAGACTGATAAAGTTTTTTCAAAAACATTAGGCGGCTCTACGAAGGGACTACACACTCATCTCTCAAACTGACACAGCGTAAAAGTCATTCAACAATTTGGAACAACAGGTAATAAGCCGTCAACAAACCCAGATTTGACGAGTTTTTAAGATGAAATTATAGTTAGTTTTAATAAAAAACTCTATAAGCGTTGTCCTCACATTGCAAATAGTCATATATAAAACTATACTATAACCGGGACTGATCCCGGGATCGGCCTTTGTCAATCCCGAAATCCCGGGATCGGAATTTTAATTTAGGATTAGGGATTGAGATCTCTAGTTGTAAACAGAGTCTGTGCGGTTTCTCCTGCCACCTCCCGCCACGCCGACCTCCACAATGCAGGCGTTACGGCGCTTTTTTTAAAAATAAATGAACCGTAAACCCAAAATTTCTTCTGTCCTTTGATGTTTTACCTTAACCGAATTTCAAACATTGAATTTGAGGCGGAATACATGGGAACAGGATGATTGTCACAAATGTTTGGCCTTTCTGCCCAGGGCACGATAAACGCAATCAAGCATAAGATTGAACGATGCACTAATAAAGATAAAATGAGTATTGTTTTGGTAATTTTTACTTTTATACAACCTATTATTTCAGCTTTATCACATTTAGCTTTCATTATGTGTCCAAATAATCCGCCATTGACACATACAAAGTTGTGCTCTCTCCAACAAATTCTTGAACACGTTTTGCAAAGTACCTCTTTGATAATAATTACCTCTTTGAATTTCTTGTATTAAATTTGTTATGTTTATTTTGAGGTGAATATCCTGTGAATTATTTTCGCAAGCCTTACTTTTTGTTTCCCCAAAGAAAATTATATATTGGGGTCAAATCCGGGGATCTTGGGGGAATAATCCTTCACTGATAAAATAAAGTTGTGGGTTGCGTTAAAAAAAGAACAAAAAAAAACACCCTGTATAATGTTTAAAGGATCACTTATAAGTTATATAAAACAGTCTTATGTATAACATTACTATCGCAAAATAAATAATAACCTTGACCAATGATTACTGTTAACATCAGTAACACTTTTGAAAACGTTATGATAACATCAATGAGAAGTGCGAAAACTTTATAATTAAAATATCAATGATCGGTGTTTAGCTTAAATCTCAAAATATATTCTTGATGGACATCTGTAATACTGGGTTTGTATTGATTTTAAATATACCAATAGTTCATAAATTTGTGTTTGTGGCAGTCCTTTCTTCAGAAAAGTCATAGGCCCTATCTGTTCATACAATCTTAAACTGAACAATTGAAATTTATTATGATTAGTTGAATATTACAAGTTATTTTTGATCACATTTAGAATTTGTATTTTTCTTTAACAGTGGGCCTAATTATATCCCTACAACAATTAATTTACGCATAGCCTACAAATAAATAAAATTCTATACATATTAACATTTTGACAGGCCTTATTTCTTTGAACAGCATTATGAAAATAAATATAATAGCAAAACTTAATATATCCATTCTGCTTACAATTTGGAATTTAAGAACACTTAAGAAACATTGTAAAACTATGATTCATTGACTTTACATGTTAAGAATCGGCAGCAGAGATTATAAATTATTGTTTTTATTTACAAACAAAAAAAAGAGACACAGGCATAAGAGAGAGAGAGAGATTATATTATTTTTTTTTTTTAATTATTGTTTGTATTTGTATCTTGCTATTGCATTGGAACTGACCGTGATTAAGAAAAAGATAACAACACTCTATTGGTAATTAAATTATATAAATAAATTCCCACAAAGAAAGTCAGTCCTACTTTGTTATAGTTAAATAATATTCTATCTACAAAACGCCAATAACGATATTACAAGTAACATCATAAAGAAATACATTATTGAACTAAATACAAACCAGTGGCTAAAACTTTATGATACAAGAGTCACTTTATGATAAAGGTCATAGACCAATGAGAGCTCGGCATGTGACGGAAGCACTATTATGATAGAAATAGCACAGTTCGAACATCAGCTGATTGTTCGTCATTCATTGTTCATTGTTGTGATTCATGTTTTAGTTTGTTTGTGTCAAAATTCGCATATCAGCCGATTGTCGTATTACGATTCATGTTTAAGTTTGTTTACGTGCCTAATCTAAAAATGTGACTTGACTTATTTTATAATGAGTGAAAGAGATGATTTAATAAGAGGTATTTTTTATTCCAACATATCCCCAATGTGTCTGATTTCAAAATATGTGAGTTGTCAAATTCCGTGTGAAAATTATTTTCTAATGTGTTTTTTTGTTTGTAAAAAAACATCCCCAATTTCAGTTAGCTCACTACACATTTACTTAACCTTTTTTCGTTGGGTATTGTTATATTATAGGTAAAAAGAAACTTAATCGCACTTATATTAATAGAGGTGCAATTCGTTTCTTGGATGGGTATTGTTATATTATAGGTAAAAGGAAACGTAATCGCACTTATATTAATAGAGTGTCACATTCACGATTTGAAATAAACCCTTCTTATATTTGGACACCCTCTAGTTCGCCTTATAGATAAATTGGTATATGTAACGATTATATTCTAAGCATTTAAGCCACTCGTTTGATGTTGAGAACACGAGTGATTTAAATCGTGACAATAGTTTATACACGATAATTTACTGACGAAAATTTAAAGTCGTATTTAAAATTAAAAAAAGTCTTAACATTAAAAAAACATGTTTGACGGTACAAATTAAAAATATGTACTGTAAAAATTTGAAAATATTTACCTCATCAGTAAAATTTGCATTCCAGTTGGTTTATTTGCCCTATAATTAAATTACATACTCTAGCTATTCGATATGTCCTCATAAACTTCAATAATCAAGAGATAATTTTGCTGTAGTAATTTACGAGAAAAATATATTAAGTTACAGTAGATGAGATTTTCAGCAATTTATCTCTAAGACGCGAGCGTTTCATTTTAGGCAATAACTCGGGAAAGTCGGATTCAAGTGAATTCAAAGACTGACCAATTTTTTAGAAACACAAGGCAAAGGTTGACTGAAGTTCACTTGTACGTTTAATATTTAATTTCAGTTATTGAAAACCAAAACTATCTAATTGATTTTACCAATTACCATCAAAATATATCTTTGGCCAACCTATAAAAGTTCCGTCTAGCCTCCATTAATTTGACTACAGTTGTGTTACCTTGTAGCTTTAGTTAACATATTGTTCTACTTTTTGGTGATTTACCAGAGACTTAACTTAGCCTTTCCTTTATTACCAAGTCGATACAATAATAACTAGGGGTGTGCGAGTACTCGAGAATCGAGCTTTTTTGAGCCTAGTATACACTAGTCGACTCGACTCGACTTATTGCAAAATACTCAAAAGTTCGAGTCTAGTAGTTACTCCCGCCGTTTACCCAAGATCAATACGTGCGAAAGAATGTTACTACGGCCATTTTTCACAATGTCAATCCATCTTTAACGAATATAACTGAAACCTCGTTTGTTATACTTGAAGTAAAAAGTTCTTTTTAATTATTAAAGACACATACATTTTTATATCACTCTATCTGTTCTATAGTTTTCTATAGTATTTATTACATCTCTTAAAAAATATTTTTGTTATATTTTAGAAACCATTCCAAATAAATAAAAACTTAGTTGTTTTGTTGACACAAAATATTTTGTTGAAAGGAAATGTTTTTAATCATGAAATGAGTCAGGTATTGAGTCAAGTCATGGCCATGGCTTATGGTAAGTGTTTTCATTTTATTTCAAAACCCAGCCTTAAACACAAGTTAGGCTTGAAAAATAAATCAAGAATTATTGTGAGTTTAATGTCAATGTTGATTAAATTGGGGCCAGCTCCGTTTAAGTAAAAGATTTTCTTTCTTATTTTTTGTATCATTTATTTGTATATCTGCTCTTAGTTCAGTAACTCTTTTAAGTTTAATTGCCTCAAAATTGTAATTTGTATTTGAGTAATGATGGTAATTTTTTACCATCATGTAGAAATATGATGACTATTACATTATAAACTTTAAAAAACTCGACTCGAAAAAAGCTCGAAACTCGCGGGTATTTTTCAATACTCGACTCGACTTCAAAAATCACTACTCGCACACCCCTAAAATAACCGTAGGGTTCAAACACGTGGATGTTGTAGGGGGAAACTGAAAATGCAGGGCTATTAGAAGAGACAGTTTGAATATATTTTCTCACTTAAATATTAATTTATCATTGCTTCTTCAGGCTAGTTTATTTATTAACTAAATTATTTTAGGATCATTTGAAGTTATTTTATAGCGCACTTGAATAATGCGTGCATAATGTACGCATAATGTTATTTCGTTTTAACATAATGTTATTTCGTTTCGTTGGAGTTTTAACTCCAATTGGCTCTGGTATGGGTGTTATGTCTTTATAGTCACATAAAATTTTCATAGCTAGGGATGTATTTCACCTTTTTTGATCCTATTACCCAGTTACTTTTCCTTCTATTTTTCATCACTTCTTTTTCAATACCATTTCTAAAAATTTTATCTTCTGCAAATAAGAAAAATCGTAAAGTATGGCCGTCAGCGTTGAGCCGCGTTTACACTATACAACTTGTTTAATAAACTTCCGTTTTACAACCAATTATCGTAATTGGTTTGAAAATGTTTAAGGATGCAATGCTAAAAGTTTAACAAAGTTGTTCAACGAGCGTGTTTTAAAACAAAAAATCATGTTTTACTGCAGGTTGCATGTCTCTCATGCCATGTCGGATACGGGTACATCAAAAAAAATTTGTGGGTTAAAACCATTTGTTATACAACATGTTTGATTGTTGTACAACAAGTTTTAAAAACAAAAATTTGTGTTAAACCTGTTTTACAAACAAAACTTTATAAAACAAGTTTTATAGTGTAAACGCGGCTATAGAACAAATCTTATTCCTAATTAAAAAGATAGAAAACATCACAGAAACAAATAGACTTGCTGGAACAACAAAAACATTGGTAAACCGAGCAAAAAGCATTTACAGATATACAAACTGCAAATGTTTTTGTTCGGTTTACCAATGCCATTTGGTTGAAACACATTGGATGGGAGAGCAAATTTATTTTGTAGGAATAACATAACATTGGTGATTATAGCAAACAAAATTAGTGTTAAAATAGCAAAAGTATGGAACATTTTGCTGTCAATACCAATGCTTTTGTTATAAATACAATGCACATTGGTATTTATAGCAAATGTATTTTTAACACAGTAATATTAGTAAATCCAACAAAATAGTTTTGGTAATTCCGGCAAAACCATTTGTTGTATGAGCAAATAAATTGGAAAGAAACGCTTAACTAATGTTGATTTGTTGGTTTCTTAAATTTATTTTTTTCTTTGAAGTTTGATCGGTAAATTTAGTGTTTTAGGTTATTAGGCCTAAGTTTCGACGCGACGAGAATGTGTCAATTTTTGATTTTCGACCCCTAGATTTACTGCCCCTCCCAGGAAGGACGGGCTACCTCAGGTCCCGTTAGGCCCACAGATGTGAAATTGTAAATATTTCGTAACGTTTCTGGGAATCGACTCCCCCCGCTGGATAGCACAGAAATGCCCATGCCATTCCTCTATTATTAAGGGAATTTCGACATACCAATCCGATGTTTCAAGTTATCTAAAGCTCTGCTTTGAAAATTCATTTTTATTTTTGTTTATTATTCAGGGTGTTTTTTTTAACGAAACCCATTTTTAAGATTGATTAATGCACGTATGAATGTGTAATGAGTATTGTTTTATTGATCTTTACATTTTATACAACCTATTGTTTAAGTTTGGTGAAATTTAGTTTACATTATGTGCTCAAACAGGCCGCCATTGGCATTTGTATAAAGTTATGCACTCTCCATCAAATTCCCGAATACGTGTTGCGACGTACCTCTTTAAATTTCTTGCATTAAATTTGTTATGATGTTTTGAGTTGCTGAATATCTTGTGAATTCTTTTCGTAGGATAATTACTACTTTACATGACTGTGGCAAATTTCATTCAGATCGGACTACTTTTACGCGAGTTATCGTGCTTAAAATACACACATTAAAACGCAATCCAAAACTTGATTTTATCGGTGAAGGATTATTTCCCCCAAGATCCCCGGATTTGATACCACTATATTATTTTATTTGGGGATACATAAAAAGTAATGCCTACGAAAACAATTCACAGGATATTCAGCTCCTCAAAACAAACATAACAAATTTAACGCAAGAAATGCAATGAGGCACCTTGCAACACGTGTTCGGGAATTTGATGGAAAGAGCATAACTTTATACAAATGCCAATGGCGGACTGTTTGAACACATAATGTAAACTAAATGTGATCAAACTTATAAAATATAAATATCAATAAAAAATACTCATTTAATATTTATATGTGCGTTATTCAATCTTAAAAATGGGTTGCGTTTTAAAAAAATAACACCCTGAATTACCCTACCAATCAATTGCAATTTTTTCATGTCTGTTGCAATTGATTTCCATTTTTTATTCTTTCAAATGACAACATATTATTATTTTTTTAATATTATTTATTGTGTCTATTGGCTACCAGGAATTGCTGTAATAATAAAGTAAAAAACTCACCGTCTTTAGCAATCCAGCAATGTTCTAAGCGAACAATTGTTTCGCCCCTATTTATTCGGGGCATCATCAGCGCTAATACAAGTCTTCAGGTCAAAACATGTCTTGAACGTTGTTGTTCATTCATTAAAATAAAATTTCATATTGAATATATGTAGCATAAACGAAAATTTAGAGACATTACATAAATTAATATTGCATTTTTATCCTAACCTAAACCATTACATAAATTAATATTGCATTTCTTATCCTAACCTAAACCTCAAACTTGCAGACCTAACCTCAAACTTTTACCTTACCTCAAACTTGCAGATGAGCCGGCCGGCACTACAAAGTGAAAGGTTAGGATAAAAGTTGCAATATTAATTGATGTGATGTCTCTATTTGTGTTTATGCTACATAATATTCAATATGAAATTTTATTTTAACGACATGAACAACAAAGTTCAAGCCATATTTTAACCTGAAGACTTGTATTAGCGCTGATGATGCCCCTGAATACATAGGGGCGAAACAATTGTTCGCTCAGAACATTGCTGGATTGCTAAAGACGGTGAGGTTTTTACTTTAAATATTATTTGTCTCATAGGCTCTCCCTGTCGCAAGGGAGGCGACATTACAATTTGATTTCAGGCAGACTCACATGGCCTTTACTGTTACGATCAATAGTATTATTTCTTCTTAAGTCACTCAGAATTATCAGTATTTTATATACTAACTAGTCTAAAAAACTCGAAACAAAAAATAATATTTGCTAATGCTGGCACTGTACCAAAAGTATCCAAGATTTTTGACACAAATCAATTGGTTTTTTTTAAGCATGTTTTGGTTAGCCGAAGAATCATACTAGATAGACTATTAAAAAATACAAATTCAAAAACGCTATTTCTGCACTTTTTAAATTTTGTTTCAGAACTTTTTTTTGGCTTACGAGCCGTTGTTATGTGGGATGCTGCCGGCTCTAATCAATGTGAGGACAAACTATTTGCCTAGTTGTAAATAATTATTTACAATATTTACACCAGTCAAAGTGTTTACCTAAATATGGGTAGTACATAATTTGCACTGCAGAGTTTCACACAAACTTTCTTAACAATTCAAAGCATGTCAATAAATAACATGCATTTAGCACTTATTGTCTTCATAAATAAATACTAACGGTTAAATGAGTTTATGATATAATTATAGTAAACAGCTGGGAATATATTTATGACGTATGCCCATAAACGGTTTAATAAACCATGCTTCAAATAGTGAAGTGGGCTCGGGTAAATACCCAAACAACTGGGTATTTCTAATTTTTATTGGATTTAGAGGAGATTGACTGGTATTTTTGCAATCCATATGCTGCAAGGATATTAAAAATGATGATTTTAAGTGTTTTCAAGCTTTTATATGATTGCCAACTCAACGACAACTAAATACAACTGAACAAAGGGTATTAAAAAGACAATGGAAAAAATAACTTGGTGATATTATTCAAATATTATCATACGAAGCTTGGACTATTCGTAATCAGACTTTTATCATAATAAGACCTTTTTAGAATCATTAAATCATTGTTGTGTATTACAATTAATACAAATTGAAAATGTTTACAATATTATTCAAAGGTTGAAATAAAATGGGGTCAGAAAAGTTTTTTTTTTGCATGGTGGTCCTTTTTACATACCAACAATGACATGGATAGTAATTTTTATTCGGAAATGAGTGAAAAATATTTTCACGTTGATTTTTCGCTGTAATATCTCGTTTAGGCAAGTTTTCGATAAACATTTCATACCTCGTTCAGCTCTGTTTTAAATAATGTACAATTTAGCCAGAATTATTTTGACCTAAAGTGTGGCATACAACGAAATAGCTCGTCGCAATAGTTAGAGCATCAGGCCCAAGGTTCAAATACTTTAACCGTATTTATAAATACAATTAAGGCCTAGGGCTAAGGAATGTACCACACCAGCTAGTTGGCGGTCCTTGATAGGTACCCATTTATGCGCAAATTCTGAAACTTGCGAGAGATGCTTATAGGAAATTTGCGAAACATTGGAATGTTGAATAACAATCCTCGACCAATGTGATAAAGTGATTGCTGGGTTATAAGCAAAAGGAAGGGATCCAACCTATGTGCTGGAATTGAACCAAGGGCGGATTTTCGGGGGTGCCAGAGGGTGCCCGGCACCCCCTGTTTTTTGTGAACTTTTTGCATGGAAAAAACTTTCCAGCATAAATTGTCATAATTCGAATACAGTAATATGATTTCGATTTCGATCCAGTTTCATTTGGATTTTGGTTTTGTTTGATTTATTTATTTTTCATCCCATCCTTTTGTTATAGAATTGTAATTGTTGAAGTTTGTCTAAAAATAAAATGACTTGATTAAATTCGTCATGTCCGTTTTCAACTCCATATTTTTTTCGACATACATAACTTATGAAACAGCTTTTAAGCTCAAATTGGTTTCCAAACAATCTGCTTTGAAAACAAATGTGCATTTTTAGAGTCTCAAATGTTTTTCTTCCGATGATCGATAATTTAATTCTTGCAGTTTTCATGATCCAAATTACAAATGATCGGTACTTTTCATGATTCAAGTGACCTACAACAAAAAATAAAATGGGGTTGTTGTTAAATAAAAGAAATAGGTTCTTGAATAGACCCTAAAATGTGTGATTTAGGATATCAGCAAAAATAACTCATACCCTATAAGCCCATATGAGCTGGCACCCCCCAAGATTTCAACCTAAATCCCATGAATTGAAGTTATTCGCAGTGGATGAATTTGAGCCGCTCCTTCAGTTAATTTACAAATATATCAGTTAATAAGTTCATATTTTCTCATTAAAATTTGCAGCTAAATTTATATTAAAACATGTTTTTTGTTGAAAATAAAATTTAGTTGTTATTACAAACTTCAAGCAGTGCCGGGCTTAGCGGGTGCGAGGCCCGGGGCAAGAAAACGTTTGCGAGGCCCTCTCAGCCCAAATACCCCCCCCCCCCCACCAACAATTTTACTCATTTTTAATTTTTAGACTGGTATGGCGACTTTATATTGTAAGAAATTATGTAAATTTTTAACCAGTAAATATGTTTTCATAAATTACTTTGTCCATCCGTATTTTTACACATATAATTACATGGTTTCTATAATCAAATTTGCTATAACTATATTTGAGGCTACCATGAGACACATATTTAATTATGTGCAAATTACGTATATCTAAGGGCAGAAAAAAAGACAACAACCATAACCAAAATACCATATTGATATTTTCCAATATCATGGAAAATATTGGAGTTTTATACTTCTGACAACAGGCATGTACGGAAATTCTTAAAGGACACTACACAATAATAGTAGAGCCTAACAGTTACATCTTTCGAATTCTGCTTCATGCAGTGTTTCCCATGACTTAGTTCAGGGGGAAAAATCCCAATTCTTTAAACTGCAAATTTCCCACTATTTTTTCCAAATCTGCCAATAGTAACCGTTGAACACTGTTGTATAAGGAGTGTGGGACAATTCACGGTCATAAATAGAGAATTTTAGGTGGTCCACTCTCCCTACAGTTCGGTGATTCCGTCGTGCGACGCCAACGCTTCTATTGTGAAACATTTTGTAATTCACCGGCAATAACCTTACCATATAGATTGGTAGAACTAATTGAACTTCAATTATCTGCTTCTTTCCCTTGGTGCTTAGTGTAAAATTCTTCGGTTGTAACATTTCTGAAATGTAAAGGTGATTTTGTAGCCCATGATATCGAGTTAGAATTTTTCACTAGTTGCAATCGAATTTGTTTATAAAAATCCTGATTTCTTTATAAAGTTTGTATTAAGAGTTTTGCATACAACAATTTTTTTAACTTCATTAAAAATTATTATTTTTGAAAAATGATAACGTTATTATTTTAATTAGGATAAAACATTCAAAGTCCGGTTGATTGTCTATAAAAGATTTTTAAATTGATGAACATTTGACGTATGCTTGTGTTAAAATCTTTTTAGACCTTCCACCCAGGTCGTACCCTTCATGGTGAAATGTGGCAGTTAAAATGGATTAAAAAGTTAGAGTCTGTGCAGGATTTGTACAGAATATTAAAAGGTTTAGCCTATAGAAGTTTTTTATACCCAGTACTAGGTTTCCAATTTTTTTCTAATAATTGTTCGGTTATACTTACTGAAGGATGCTAATAACAATGTATAAATACATTTAATACATTAAATTTACATAATGCAAACATAGTTTTATTGTTTTTTAACCATACGATTTTTGTTAGGGACCTTCTATTCAGGGTGTTTTTTTAAACGCAACCCATTTTTAAAACTGAATAATGCGCATAAAAAGATGAAATGAGTTTTTTTTTATCTTTACATTTTATACAAACTATTATTTAAGTTTGATCACATTCAGCTTACATTATGTGTTCAAACAATCCGCCATTGACATTTGTACAAAATTGCGCTCTCTCCATCAAATTCCCGAACACGTATTGCAAAGTGCCCCTTTGAATTTCTTGTACTAAATTTGTTATGTTTGTTTTTACGGTGCTGAATATGTTGTAAATTGTTTTCGTAGGCCTTACTTTTTATGTATCCCAAATAAAATAATATAGTGGGGTCAGATCCGGGGATCTTGGGGGAAATTGTTAAAATTAAGTTTTGGGGTGCGTTTAAAAAAACACCCTGTATTTTATTGTTGGCTTGGAATAATGAATTCATTTTCAATTGTAGGCCTACTAATTAAAATATTGATATTTTTTCATACTCAGTTTTTTTATTATTTTAATTTTGATTGTAATGCTAAAGATATGATCCGATAATACTTACTATCGATACTTTGGATGCGATAATATCGTTAATCGATGCTGAAGAACCGATTGTTCGGTTCATAATACAGGGTGTTTTTTTTTTAAACGCAACCCATTTTTAAGATTGAATAATGCACATATGAATGTGTAATGAGGATTGTTTTATTGATCTTTACATTTTATACAACCTATTATTTAAGTTTGATCACATTTAGCTTACATCATGTGATCAAACAATCCGCCCGTTGACATTTGTACAAATTTGCGCTCTCTCCATCAAATTCCCGAACACGTATTGCAAAGTGCCTCTCTGAATTTCTTGTATTAAATTTGTTATGTTTATTTTTGGTGCTGTGTTAAATTTGTTATGTTTGTTTTGTGGTGCTGCATTAAATTTGTTATGTTTTGTTTGTGGTGCTGAATATCGTATAAATTGTTTTCGTAGGCTTTACATTTATGTATCCCCAAGAAAAAATATTATTGTGGAGTCAAATCCGGGAATCTTGGGGGAAATAATCCTTCACTGATAAAATAAAGTTTTGGGTTGCATTTAAAAGAAAACACTCACTATTTTATTGTTTGCTTTGAATAAAGAATTCATATTCAACTATACCGATTAAAATATTACTATTTTTTATACTCAGAGTTTCTATATTATTTTAATTTTGATTATATTGTTAAAGATATGATCCGAAAATATTTACCATCGATACTTAGAATGCGA